>CM064547.1:21259591-21468407 GCA_032716605.1 Paralithodes platypus | reverse complement strand
TGTCGGTGGTTTGAGTCCGACTGGAGTAGGCCTATATACTGTATATATTTATATATATAGATTATATACATATACATTATAATATATCCTGATATATATATATATATATATATATATGATATATATATATATGATATCTATAAATTATTTAATTTGTTCACATTGGACCCTTAACAATGGGAATATTTATATAGATTTTTGGTCAGCGTAACACTATTTTGGAACGTTATGAATATGGTGTAATTCACAATATATAATCTATACAAAAGAAAGAAATAGGGACCATAATCTGTAACGTTCACCATTCACCTTGAACCTTTGAATAACAAAAACGCAATATTGGGAACAATCGTTGCATTGACAAATCGGAATTTGCCAGCAAAATTTGGTGACGACTACATAACCCGTGCAAGAAAAGTTTTGTCGTTTTCGTTTCATACTGGATAATAATAGAAGAAAATTAGCAGGCTTTTAACTATCTGAATTAACCCTTTTTACTACCACAGATCCTTTGTAAGCTCCAGAAAAGCGTCTAATGATAGCTAGAAATACAATATTAAAAAAGACATCGCCGGCACAGTTAAAGGGTTAAACATTCTAGGAAGAGTTTAGGGAACATTATTAACACTTTTCTTGTTGATCTTTGACTTTGACCTTTAACGTTAAGTATTATACTATATATACCGTATATAATATTGATATATATGTTATTTAAGTAAAATGCACACCATCAGTCAGCTTATAAAAATTTTAGTAGTGTTATTTCATGAAGGGTAAACTTTTGACCTTGGCCTGTGACCTTGACCTGTATGTAGAATTATATTTTTGGTTTTGCTTTGATGTAACCCTGAAAAATCATATAAGTCTGCCAAGTGTCATTAAATGTTTATCAGAGGTAGTAATGGAATAGTTGACCTTGACCTTTGACCTTCATCTTGACATTCATGAGGTCTGAAATTTTAATATTTAATTTTCATATAAAGCACAACTGTCTCACCAAACTTTACGTGTACATGAATAGTAAATAAATGAACATATTGACCTTTCTATTTGGAATTGACCTGTTTCCTTGACTATCAACAGGAATTGTGTTTATTTGTGTATGACCTTGGCCCAGGTATTCCGAATATACATGATAGGCATAGTGAGAATCTTACAGTAGATATGAAAAAAATACTAGTTAAAAATCTTATTTTTGACCTTTGACCTTGACCTTTGAGTTCGACCTATCGTCCTTGGAAATTCTTATGAAGTATTTAGTTAGCTTAACACCAAATGTTAATCTTACCTATTGTTATGAATATGGTGTAATGCATATCAAAACAAAACTTATTAGATATAGAAATATTTGACCCATATACTGTGACCTTTGACGCTTTGACTAAAAAAAATAGAACATAATGTTTGGGAATGGTTTAGCCACGGGACGCATTAATCAAACTGAATTTGTGCCTGCACAATTAGGTGACACATACATTACAACAGTCTATGAGGAGTTTTAGGTGAAAATGATAAACACCTCCTGTTTTCGACCTTTGACCTGTATGTTAAGTACAAATATTTGTTTGCATTGTGACCTTTAGGCCCAGGGAAAATAAAAGTGGCAATGCCTTAATTTTCATTTAAAAACCTTATCAATAAGGTTTATATATATATTAATATATATGGGAACCTTGACCTTTATGATATGTGTCTGCAAATTGGTTGTTTCCTTTTCATTTTACAGTGTAAACCTATCCCATTATATCCCTCGCCATCGATCATTCGCGATGCACTCTCCCTCGGATCCTCGGCCAAATGTTGTTATATTTGCCTACATGACAAGTAAAGAAAAACTATAGTATGACTTGACCTTATATTTCTATGGGACTTTGGACATGAGACCTTAACCTTTCATATGGACTTGTATAGTTTGTGTATGACCTTGGCCTAGGTACTCCAAATATACATGGTAAGCCTAGTGAGGAATAACAGTTAGTATAAGAAATACTAGTCAAAACTTATTTTGACCTTGGACCTTTGACCTTACCCCTTCGAATATTTATCCAAAGATTTGGGAATTATGAATATCAAGGTTACCAGTAACTTGTATAGTGAACATGAAGACATTTGAGTAAAACCTAAAAATAAATAGTAAAGTTGACCTTTGACTCTTGACCTGTCACCTTGAGCCCTATATGTAAAAGAATTATATTTGTTGTTTTACATTGACATTGCCATTAAAATTCAAAATAAGCAATGCCTAATTTCATTAAAACCCATCAGTTATTTTCATATATATTAATAGAATAGTTGACACCTTAACCTTCTAACCTTTATCTTGACCCTTTATTGGTATGTGTCTCAAAAATTCATTATTTTCCTTTTTTCATTTAAAAGGGCATCTATCCTCACCCCAAATGTTGTGAAGTTTCGCATAAAAAGGTAAAGGACATTAGCATATTGACCTATATATTTGAACCTTGACCTGTGACCTTTGACCTTTCATATGTAGTTGTATAGTTTCTTGTATGACCTTGGCCTATGTATTCCGAATATACATTGTAAGCCTAGTGATGAATCTCATAATTAGTGTAAGAAATGGACCCGTATCCAAAATTCGTATTTTGACCCTATGACCTAGTCTGTTGATCTTTATCCCTTTACAATATATATCTGAAATGCGGTCAATGGGATATCAAAAGTTACCAGTAACTTGTATATGTGAAAATGAACACATTTGAGTAAAAACACAACAAATATGCTATATTGACCTTAGTGTTTCAACCTTGACCTTTACCACCTTAACCTTTAAGTTAAATTGAAAATTTATTTTTGACTGACCATCGTATTGACCCAAATGGATGTACCTGTGAAATTTGATGAAAATCAATAGACGGTCCTAGGAGGAGTTACCGGACAGTCAGATGACGGATGACGACGACGGGGCGGAAGAAGCTGACTTGTGGTGCACAGTATTACCAGCGGGATCGTGTGTTCGCGATAGCCACTCTGTCTTCGCCAGAATGATAACTCCCTTAGGTCCCCTTCAATTAGAATATTATTGGCAGTCGTAATCGTGGCATCTTATTATTCTTGGAAATAGGCCCAAAAAAAAAAAAACTCCGGCTTGAGGTCCCCTGTCTCTGGCCTTGCAACTGTCTGGATATCTGATGCAAGTAGGTGATGTGGGAACAAGCTTCTCGGGTACAGTTGACTAGTTAATTCGCGGAGACAGATCGATATGTATATAATGAGAGAGATATATTTGATCTGGCAATAACTACAGCGCTTGGGAACAACATCAGTTAGCGTACCGACTTGTTGGTGTAATTTACCTTCTATGTGCATGAAGTATCCTTTTGTTATTATCTGTGCATAATAAGAAACAGGAAATAAATAGTAAAGTGAGTGAACGTAAAGTTAGTGAATTCATGTTCTATACATTACCTACGATACCAAGCAAGATAGAATCATGAGAGAGGCATTGAGAGTAGGGGGTGAGAAGGGTGGGAAAGTGGAGGAGGCAGTGACAGAGCTAGTGGGGAGTGAGAGGTGAGATAGGAATGGTATGGGGAGGGGTTGGCGTGTGTGGCGGAGGTAGGGGGCGGTAGAGGAGTAAAGGGAGGGGAAGTGGGGGAGGGCAGGGATAAAGAGTAAGAATTAATAGAGGTCAGTATGGTGAAACATACAGTAGTTTTGGCAATATAACAAGACATTTATGTTTTTGTGAAAAACGTTTATCAAATATATTGTAACGTCAATTTAACTATTACAATACTGTAGAAATGTTCCGAGGTCATGTTTAACACTTACGAGCTATGCGTTTATTTATATGTACAGTTAGCCAAATAGGGCTGTTTACGTGATCATTTTCATGCCTAAATAAGACCCAGAACGTAAAACAGTACCTATCTGAAAGGGAATAAACAGAGCTGAATGAAATAACGATCCTTTTTGATGGCTAGTTTTCTTGCAATAACCGTGCAACGCGAGTGCAAAGGCATGTAATTTGGTACTTTCCCTATTTCAGTATGTCGCGATGAGAGAGGGAGGAGGGAGCTAGTTTGTAGGTTCGCCGCGGTGGTCTGGAGCAGTCATACGCTCGCTAGTCTCCTGCCACCACTTGTCTCTCTCTTCAGCAACATTACGTGCTGAAACATATGTCGTCGCCGCCAATGTCAGCTTATTAACTCGACTAGTGATCCGCTACTAAGGGTTTAATGTCGATTTTTTTTTGAACTATGCGACTGTTATTAAATATGAGGCACGTTTGAAATACCATTTGTGTTGTCCATTATTACATATACAGTAGCTGCAAAATCTTTGTTACCAAATACCGGCATATTTGAGTCTGGCAAAACACAGATATCTCTCTCCCTCGCTCTCTCTACCAAATGTTGACGTTGTAAACTTTCTGAAATTCAATATCTTGGGTATTGTTCTCCATCAACTTTCAATAGGTAATAGTTTACTTATTTGTTAATGGAGGGTGACTTTAAAAAAAAAAAAATTGCCAATTTATAATTTTGTTATCCATTAGTATGTTCTATGGGATATACTGTTTGCGTCAATAGGTAGCCGATTTAGCAAACTTCACTATTGCCAGTGGTTTGAAGCAGTCTAACTTGATCAACTAATATCATAATGCGATTTGCTGTATATAAATGGTAAATGTGGCTGCTACTCCAGCCTTTGTCAGAAAACAAAGTAAAATGTGTATATATCATATAGAAGTGTTTCATAAATACAGGTTATGTGCCTGTCGGTCTTTCCATCATTAGATTTGTGTCTGTCTGTCTGGTTCCTCATAGTGAAGTGGTATTAGCTCGCACGAAATCTACAATATCTGATATCTACAATACAGTCACTGACTGGAAAATCCACAGAAGAGTACAGAACAAATACCTGACTCTGGAACCAGCCACTCTTGCAAATTTTTATAATAACTGAAGATCTACGAAAGTAGAGAAATGCATTTTATCACTTTTACATAAACATTATTTTAATATGTACACAACAGTCCGAGCCTTCTAATAAGATACTCGGACATACTTTTTAAACCCTTATTTTGTGCATGCAATATATTTTAGATGCAATTTAATTTTAGCACTAATATTTTTTAAATTTTGTGCAGTGAACCTACCCTTTCTACAACCTTTATGTGTAAGCATATTCGCATATATTTTTACCACAAGAATCAATATTTTTCATGTTTTTGTATATATATATATATATATACTCCCAGCCGGGATCGAACCTCCGACAGACATTCAAAACGATTTTATTCCACTACACCACGGCGTGATAAATTAATCTTAACCTGTTCCTATATATATTGAGGAGAAGGGAAATCCTACTTGGAGAATGTATTTAAATTCATGCACAAGTCGCAGGATCCATATACCAGGATACCATACAGTGATTTATATAAGATTATCCACGCAACTCGGGTTGGACACTCGTTTCTGAATGTCGGAGGTTCGAACACGGCTGGGAGTATTTAAACATTTATTAGCTCACGTGTATTTGTGAGAGATACTTTATATTAATGACTCTCTGTTTGGCTGTGCGAGAATAAAAATGAAATATATATACCCGAGTTAAGTGGGTAATCTTGTAATGTCCTGGAATATGGATCCTGCGACTTGTGCTTGGAAATGCAATCCATTCTCCAAGTAGGATGTCCATTCTCCTTTAATATATATAGGTATGGTAAGATTACTTTATCACGCCTTGGTCTAGACTCTAGTGGATTAAAAGCTTATCCACTCGTTCTGAATGTCGGAGGTTCAATCCCGGCTGAGAGTATTTCAGCATTTATTAGCTCACATGTATTTGTGATATATATATATAGATATATATATATATATATATATATACTATATATATAACATCACGTCTATGTGTGTGTGTGTGTGTGTTAATGTGGAACCGGAAGCATGAATATACAGTAAACATATAGGCTATATTGACAAATCATGATATAGATTTATATAGATACGGCGAGGGCAGATGTGTTTGCTGTATAATTTGACGGTATCTGGCTTTGTTTATATGACAAACTGCTGTCATAAAAAACGGGGATGATTGTTACACAGCTGTAGGTACGAAAAGGTAATGTCCTCAGGTTAGATAACACCAAATTCATATATTTGAAAAGCTGCTTCTGCTATTCTTAGTTACCGTGCCTAGGTGCCATAAGGGGTTTCCCACATGCCCGACTTTGTCCGATTTTTGTTCGCGGAATGCCTCTCGACTGCTTTTCTTTACAATTTGCCTGATTGTCCAGTGGTGATCGTTATTTCAAGACAATATACACCTTGTCGCTAGCAATTCGCAACATGTCTTGCAATATTCGGCGAAATGCCGGCGACATCGTTGCAACATATGCGACTGGTAGACGATATCGTCTGCAACATAGGCAGACAACATCCGACACCAATCAAATTTGAACGTCAGCCACTCGGACAAAGGATGACTACATGCAACAACTTGATATTATTTCTGCAAGTTATTACAAACACTATCAGCGATAAGTCGGCGATATCGCGGACATGAAACGACAATAGAGTCGAAGAAACCATACAATCATCGCCATCCTATAGAATTACTCTCAATCTCTACCATATCAGCTATCAAGACATCTGCTGCAAACACAACCACTGCCAACACAACCACTGCCAATACAATGACTACCAACACAACCACTGCTAACACAACCACTGCCAATACAATGACTACCAACACAACCACTGCCAACACAACCACTGCCAACAAAATGACTACCAACACAACCACTGCCAATACAATGACTACCAACACAACCACTGCCAACACAGCCACTGCCAATATAACCACTGCCAACACACCCACTGCCTACACAACCACTGCCAACACAACCACTGCCAACACAACCACTGTCAAAACAACCAATGCCAACACAATCACTGTCAACACAACCACTGTAAACACAACCACTGCCAACACAACCACTACCAACACAACCACTGCATACACAACCACTGCCAACAAAACCACTGTCAACACAACCACTGCCAACCTAATCACTGCAACCACAATCACTGTCAACACAACCACTGCCAACACAACCACTGCCAATACAATGACTACCAACACAACCACTGCCTACAAAACCAATGCCAACAAAAACAGTCAACACAACCACTGCCAACACAACCACTGCCAACACAACCACTGTCAACACAACCACTGCCAAAACAACCACTGTCAACACAACCACTGCCAACACAACCACTGCCAACACAATCACTGTCAACACAACCACTGCCAACACAAACCACTGCCAACACAACCACTGTCAACACAACCACTGCCAAAACACCCACTGTCATCACAACCACTGCCAACACAACCACTGCCAACACAACCACTCCCAACACAATCACTGTCAACAAAACACACTGCCAACATAACAACTGCCAACACAAAGCACTGTCAACACAAACACTGCCAAAACAACCACTGCCAACACAACCACTGCCAACACAACCACTGCCAAAACAACCACTGTCAACACACAACCACTGCCAACACAACCACTGCCAAAACAACCACTGCCAACACAAACACTGCCAACACACACTACCAACACAACCACTGCCAAAACAACCACTTCCAACACAACCACTGTCATCACAACCACTGCCAACACAACCATTGTCAACAAAATCACTGCCAACACAACCACTGCCAACACAACCAAAACACAAACTTGCACATCCTTTCACACACATACTATGACAAACGCTCACAGGCACGAATAACACACAGTTACTATCTACTCCCAAACACACACACTCACACACACAACCACACATGCACACACCCACACATATGTCACTGCCACATCCAATACAAGTAGCACTATTAACACGCACATTTGCACACACAATTTTTCCTATGTGTAAGAAGGAGACAAAAGGCAGGTTGCCTGTAACGAGTGTCTTCATAAAGCCAAGGAAAGACTGAGAAAATAGGCCAATTCTTGGGTTGGAGAGCTGGACATAATAGGAGTGGGACTGTGTTGAATGGCGGGTGCCTCGCCACTGAGAGAACACTGATTGTTGTAATAGAGATAGAAGAGTGAGAAAGATGTAACATTGCGGCGTGTAGAAATGTATTGTAGGGAACTGGTAAGAGGAAGGGAGTTGATGAGGCAATGTTTTTGACTCGACTCTTTCGAGAAGTGCGGTATGGGTGAAATGCGAACAATACTCAATACATGGGCGCACTGTTCCCCTATACAGAGCATATACACATAATCTTCCTTCAATCTCCTCCAAGAACCACAACAATCAACCACCACCAACCAGAACAACCAACACAACCACCACCCAACTACCACAATTACCAACAAGCTTCCACCACCACTACCAAGCCACCACACCACCAGCTACCAAAACACCACAACCGCCACCACTAAACAAACTACCACAACCACCACCGAACTACCACTAGCACCACACCCTAACCAGCCTCATCCATTAAACTTCCATAACCATCAGACACCTACAACCACAACCACACACTCTCCCCACCAGCTACAACCAGAAACCGCGTACACAAAAAAAATCCATGACTACTACAACCACCTCCATGATCATACACCACCACCACCATACACCATCACCACGTTCATGCACCACCACTACCACCACCATCACAACCACTACCACCACCACCAACACTGGTGATGGGCTGGTCTATCAGAGTGAGAACTGAGCGATCTCTGCCATACCCATAGCTTACTCTGACTGTTCCTTTTTCTTATATTTTTCTAGATCTCAAGTGACGGCGTCTCTTCCGTGGATTGACCTCCCAATCTACCAAGATTGGAAGCCAAAGCGTCACATTTTTTTCCTTTGCCCCTCAACTTTCTCTTCATAATTGCTGAGGGGCAAAGGGCCCTGGGTGGGGCTTTGGTTTCCCGGGCGATTCCGCACCCTCCTCAGCTCCCCGCCATGGAGCGGCTTCGGTCACCCAGGCTTTATTGTTCGCCGGGAGGGTTCTGTGGGGGCGCTCGGTTATGGCCTTGGCCTTGCTCGGGGCCGTGGGGCTGTTCGCCTGGCAGCATGGGGAACAACAACAACAACAACAACACTACGACAACCATCCCCACGACCATTCACCACCACCACGACCATACTCCACACCCACGATTACTACTACCACCACCACCACCACCACCACTACCACTAATCTGAACGCAAAGAAGAATACGGTTTCACGAAAAAAAGAACTTGTTGGCAACCATGTTGAGTTTTGTCGACTGTATGACTGTGTCCCCGACCTTCCTTCATGTTGCCAACTCTGTCAAGTATAGCATACTCGCATTCTGCCATGGTTGCATACAGTATGTTGTCTGCAACACATACAAGACCTGTCTTGTCATTTCGCTGATTGAACTTGAGACAAGTTCGGTACAATCGCAGCAGCGCATCGGCAAATAGTCGGGCGAGGTTGTGCATGTTAGTAACAAATATTTTCGGGCGTCACCATCGCCGACATTAGTTAATATTTTATAACTGTCCAAAAATCAGCACGACTCTCACAACCCAATTGAAGACTCACCAGAAACTCCACGAACCAATTTGGTTCGGGGACATCAGACGATCATGCAAGAATTTTACATGACATGCGACACAATGGCCGAATAGGGATGTTGGGTTGTGTCATTGACCAAAATCGGGCATGTGGGAAGCCCCTATACACAAGTTGTTACTTGTATTTCTTGTAGTGTACTCTAATTCAGCTGAACCTCATACAATCAAACTACGGTATCAACCTTGCCTAGACGACCAAGCTCTTTTCTCTTTTTTATATTGATCCTATTAGTTTTGCCTATGGTCTGTCCCTAAAGTTATTGTCTTGTGATATTATTCATAGGCTCATTTTCATATAATTGATTAACCTATTTAGCTCAGATTTTACAAAAATCCTCAAGAAAATGGAACCGTGACATCCTTTTCATTATTCTGGCAATAATTAGACTATTTTATGCAGGTTAGGAAGCACGTCTACCGGTTAAAAGGCCGCAGACTATCTCAATTAATCCTTTTAGCTACCATGTATCCTTCCTAAGCTTCATACAATTATCTAAATATAGTTGAAATCAAATGAAAAGGACGTCACCAGTACAGAGAGGGTTAATAAAAACAAAGAATATTTACACCTTTTAGAGAGAGAGAGAGAGAGAGAGCACAGTTCACGAATACATCCTAGATCTCATTTGTATTATGTAAGGATGTCAATTTTCTAGTGAATAATGGCAATGGATGAAATGTAGCCTAAGTAGAATCATGTTGTAAAATGTTTCTAAAATATGTTGTTAGAGTCTGATTGCCGTATTTGTTTTACTTACAATTCTCCTTTGACAAATCGCTTCACATTCCTTTGCATTATTATAATAATAATAATAATGTAATGCTTCGGCATATTCTACTCCTTCAATAGGCAGCTGAATAATATATTTTGTAAACTGTAGGCTACTATTAATCTACTGTCCTCCCGGTAAGTAGGCCTATATATAAAGCGTTATGCAAATTATCAAAGGAGACGGGTATGAATGGGATGGGAGGGATAGGTGTGGTGGAAAGGGAGGAACGGGAAGAGAGGTGTTGTGGAGCACTTGCGTTGTGGTGGTGGTGGGAGGGTTGGGGGATGAAGGGGGGAGAGAGATAGAGAAATCGTTTGGCAGACCACTAACATTCAGTGTTACCAGACGTTACATTCAAGCTCTGGGGGTTTGTCTCCGCGAATTAATCGAGTTGACTGTACTTCAGATGTATTTGTGGCGAATGGCGACTGCTCAACCTGGACTCGGGATGCGGGATGCGGATATTCTGCTGCAACTCACCCACAAACTGTGTCTCTGGTCTGCTACTATTCCCATATGTGGTGGGAATATGCTGGAAGGCTATAAGAGTGCCAAGGAAAGGGTCATTCCGGCCGGTGTCGTCCTCTCTGCCTCTCCTGAATGAATGAATGAATCGAAAAGGTGAAAATGTGAAGGAAGGGAAGTTTATTGGTGTAGAATAGAGAAAGTTTAAAGTAGTAAGTACCCCCCAGAGCTGCGGGGCTGAAGTGGTCGTATATTGAGTATGGTGGGGCGGCGTGAAGGCGGGTTCGTGCCGGGGTAGGCCGGGGTGCGGGTACGATATGAGGCGGGGGACTTAGGTGACACTGAGGACTGTGGGTGATGTGCGTGGTGGCGGGGGACCTTGGTTAGGCTGAGCGGGGTCCTGGGGGGCGGGGGCGTCACTACCGGGGTCATAATCTCTCACACTTGACGGAGCTGGTGGAGTCGGAGGTCATTTTGTCTCCCGCTGAGCCTGTTGGATGTGAGCTTGGTCGATTGTTGTGGAAATTTTGCTCTTAGTAACAGCCTGAGTTTTATCTTTCCGATGGGAGAGTGTTGTTGTTGTTGTTGAGTGCCAATTCTTGAGATACCTCACTTCAATCTGTTTACCTGTAAGAACGACATAAACATTATCCTATGCATTATAAAATTTGGAAAACATTTGTGCAAATATCAATATACTACCATTTTGTGTGCTAATGACAAACTCTGATTCTAGTTTGTCTAGTGTGGAGAGTTTGGCATCACAATAGATGGAAGTTATAAGCATCATATACTGATAAAATGGATAAGCATATGGCGAGAAGGGTTGGGTGTGAAGGGGATCAGCCGGGTTGGGATAATCAGCGCTCTGCAGACCCCCATAATCCTGCCCCTAACCGTTTTGGTAAGCTGATTCTCAGGGTATTAGAGTGTGGATAATTGGGCTTTGTAATTGAATTGGGTTGTGTGGGACAGGGATCCTTTTAGGCCAATCGCTTTCTGCAGCCTACCATTTTCTTATGTTCTATGTTCTTAAAAGATAGTTGGGGCTTGAACCCAACGTGCGTGAGTTTTATAATTTGGAGGGTTGTGACTCTGTTATATTGAAAGTACATATTTGGAAAGTTCAGTATGTCATGTCAAGAAGGGGCGGAGGCAAGGAGTATTAATTTGGTGGTTAAAAATTGCGAAAAAAGGTGGTAATTTTGGATGGTAAGGATCTGAAAGGGGGCAGCAAGATAGCTGTCAACTGCCGAGTTTGGAGGTGGTTGCACTGTTTTATGAATGGCTTAATTTACAGTATGTAATTTTTTATTTTTTTTTAAATTTTGGCTGGTGGGTGAGTACACAAATGGTGAACATTTTAGTATGGATAAGGGACTGTTTTGATCGGGTACTGATCGGAGACCGCGTAAATTGGAAGTGGGCGATAGGGAGAGGATGAAAAGGAGCGGCCTCCTCCAAATGCTAGGGATTTGGAGATAGGGTTAGCATTCTTCCTTGGAGTTATTGTTTTACAACTTTTTGATCGAGGACGGTCTGAGTTAGGGGAGGGTAATTCAGCTGGGCTGCTTGGTTTTCTTTTTAGAGGAGATTGTGGAGGAATGAGATTGGGAGATTGATGAGGAATGGTGGGTGTTTTTGGTGTAGGAGGATTGGGCATGAAGATGTAAGGGGTATTATGATCAGGAAGATCTTGGGGGATAGAAGTAGAGGGGGTAGCTGCTGGAGGCATGGATGGTGGGGGATAGGGGAGGGGACAGGAGTGGGATGTCATCAGTGGTGAGTGAGCAGTTGTGGGCAGGACTCCCGTGGGTTGTGGTTTCTTGCGAATTAGCAGGAGTTGGAGTCTTGGAGTTGGGGGTGGATGTGAAGGTATTGGTAGAGTGGGTGGGTGGAGGTAGAGGACGATGACTTATTGGGGGAGATGGTAGGGGTGGGGGTTTGGGAGGATTTGTTTACTGAATTGGTACTAGGATTCAGGAATAGAGATGGCGGGGTGATTGTGAGCAGTGAGGCCGTCATTCAGAAGTGTATTAAATGTTGGGTTAACTGATGGTCTGTTAAGTGGAGAGCTACATTTACCAACACTGATGTCTGGCAAATATTTCACGATTGAAGAAAGGGCTGGGGGATTGGAGCTGGAGGAGGAGGAGGATGACATGAGTGGGGATTGATGAGGGAGTGATGGGGTCGCCGCTGAGGCATATGGTCTGATGGTGACTGGATGGGTTGAGAAGAGAGGGCGAGGGTTACTGGAGGATGTTAGAGAGGTCTTTGAATTTTTACGAGTCTGTTGTTATTGTTGTTGTTGTTCCCTAAGCTGCCTGGCCGAACAGCCCCGAGTCCCTGAGAAAGGCCATGGCCACGATCGGGCTTTCCCACAGAGCTCTCATTGAGTGTAGATTGTGTTGTTGGCGTAAGTGGTTGTGTGAAATGCAGTCTTCTATGATGTGTTTAATGGTATGGGGTGCTGTGTTACATCCCGGGCAGGCGTCGACAACGGAGTCATCCAGTCTCTTCTGATAGCTCAGGAGAGCTGGATGGTGTCCGCATCTCAGCCTGGCCAGGTGGACCTGTCCTCGCGAGGAAGGGAGGATTCGGAAGGATGGATTTCGGGAGGTCGTGCATGCAGCTGCGTGTTGTCTGTGAGTGAGTGGATGGATCGGTGAGAGATATGAGTATGGATGTGCTTCTGGAAGTTGGTTCGGGGTGGGCAGGGGGGCGGAGAGTACAATATTTGTGTGTGATACCGTGTGCTGGGTGTTGTTTTGATATTTCTTGGTGTCTGTGGGTGTGTTGCCATGTAGTTTAGTGGGTGGTCTTGGTTCGTGGAGGCTGCTGCCAGGAATTGAGTGCCTCTCATGTCCAGATGGTCTTTGACTTTGAGGATTTTGGTTTCTTGATGTCGGTGATCTGTGGGTGCAGTAGCTGTGCAGCCTGTAATGATTTCCAGGGCTTTGTTTTGAATAGTGTGTAAGGCCTTATGATGTGGTTTCAGCTAGGTTAGAAGCCCAGGCTGGGCTTGCGTATTCCATCACTGATCTTATGTATTGTTTATATACTGTGGTGGTAGTTTCTTTGTTGTGTCCAAATTTTGTAGTGAGCACGGTGACCTGAGGGCATTAAGTCTGGGTGTCAGTTATTGTTAATGTTTGTTGGTGTGCTGTTTGAATGTCATATGAGTATCGTATGTTACTCCTAGGATTTGGGGTGTGTGTGTATGTGTTAGGGGTGTGTTGTTTATGGTGAGTTGAGGGAATATGTTCGTGTTCTCCTGTCCAACTTGTGAGCAGGGTTGCGGTGGATTTGGCTGGGGCTAGATTAAGTCTGTTTGTAGTTCACCAGCCATGTAGTGTGTTGAGATAGGGTTGAAGGAGATCTGTTGCTCTTTTTGGGTCATCGTGTGTGCATGTGAGTGTTATGTCATCTGCATAGGAGGCTAAGTTATTTGGGGCGTATTGGGTGTAGTTATATCGTGCATGTACAGATTGAAGAGTGCGGGCGATAGGACGGATCCTTGTGGGACTCCGTTTGGAAAGTTTCTGATTTTAGATGACTGACCGGCAAAAGATACGTGTGCACATCTGCCTGCTAGGAAGTTGGCCAGCCACCTTTTTGTGTTGTTGTGCTGTTTGTGTTGTAGATTTTGTTTGTTAGGTTGTGGCGGGGGATGGCATCGAAGTGCTTTATTAATGTCGAGTGTGGCTAATAGTGATCTGTGTGGTGGTCTAGCTGCGTTGTATGCCGTCGAAAGCTCTTTGTGTAAGGTCTGTGAGAAGAGTGTTTGTGGAGTGCAGTGGCCTAAAGCCATGTTGTGTTGGAGCTAGGGGTAGGTCAGGTGTAATTAGTTGTAATACTAGGCGTTCCATGACTTTGGAGGGGGAGCAAAGGAGTGTGATGGGGCGGTGCGAGGCGGGTAGCGTGGGGTCTTTGTTGGGTTTGGGGAATGTGATGATGATACCATGCTTCCAAATGTCTGGTATTGTGTTGTGTGAATAGCTGTAGTTTAGATATGTTCGTGAGTGCTTGTATGCCTTGTGGTTCGGAGGTGTATGTTGCTTATGTTGTCTAGGCCACATGCGGGTGAGTGCTTGAGATTGTTGATGATATGCTTTGTCTGGTGATTGGTGAAGGGTGTATAGTCAGGGTCTGTGGGGAATTGTCTCTTAGTCGGATGACACGTCGGTCGTCTTTGTGAGGTTTTAGGTGGCTGACTTGTGAAAAGTGATTGATGAGCGTGTGTGCTTGTTGTTTACATGAAGGAGTAGAGTCTGTTGTTGTGATTGCAGCATGTGATTGTGTTGTGTTGCTGTTGGAAAGTGTGATGCTGTTTAGTGTTTTGTAGATTTTTTGGGGTTTGTTTTGTGATCAAGTGTTTGTAGGAAGTTATTCCAATTTAGTTTTGTTGTTCTTGTATTTTGTTGTTAGTTTGGGTGTTGAGTGCTTGAATTTGTTGTGTGTTATCTTGTGTGTGGGGTTGCTGGGGAGTGTTTCAGTATGTCGCGATTGTCTGATGAGGTTTTGAATTTCTGGTGTGAAGTTGGGGTTGTGTCTTTTTCTGTTACCTCTTGGAATGTGTTTCTTGTCAGCGTTTTGGATAGTTTTATTGAGTATGTGTACAGCATTATTGATGTTAGTGATGGGTGTACTGTTTAGAGTTGTGAAGTGTTGTTCTGTCTCATTTGTGAATGCTTCCCAGTTAGCTCTTTTATAATTGGTGTATGTGGGTTTGTGGCTAGCTGGGGTGAGTCTGGTTTTGGTGGTGATAATGATCGGGAGGTGGTCAGAGCCTAAGGTTCTGACCACCCTCCAGGATGTTGCGGGGGCGAGCTTCTGGGGAGCTAAAGGTGATGTCTGGAGAGGATGGGTTATAGAGGGCGTGGTGAGGAATATGGGTATGTTGATGGAGGGCGATAGGGATGATGAGGTTATCGGTTTGGTTTTGTAGTACCAGCCCTCTGGCTGTGGCGGGGTTGTCGACAACCCAAGCCGACGTCTTGGCGTTGAAGTCACCACCCAGGATGATGTGTGGGGGTGGGGTGTTTGTGATGTGTTGTAACTGTGGTCTGTATTCATTTGGTACTGTAGGGGATGTTTGGGGAGGGATGTATGTGTTTATGATGGTTATGTTGGAGTTGTTGCCAGTGCATATTTTAATTGACTGTATTTCTGTTGTGTTTCATTTGGGGGGAGGAGTGATTTGGTTGTACACTGGTTACTATGTATGATATTTCTTTGTGTACCAGGGTGATGAGTCCACCGCCCCGCCGCCAGCCCGGTCTTGTCTGATGGGGGTGAAATTATGAAATGTTTGCGTTTTTTGTGGTGTACGGAGTTTTGTTTCTTGTAAGATGGCAATGTGTTTGTTGTGTTGTTTGATGAAGTGTGAGAGTTCGTGTTTCTTTGTGTTGATGCCATCTATGTTCAGTTGAAGAATGTTAATGTTATGTGCACGATGTATGTGGGGTGCTGCTGCATGAGGATGGGGTGGGGGTGGGGGTGAGGGGGGGGGGTGGGGGTTGGGGGATGGGTGAGGTGGGGGTGGGGATTGGGGAGCAGGATATGGGGGTTGGAATGGATTAGGATGTGGTGTGTGTGTTGAGTTGAGGCTGCGCATGGTCTCGGAAGGTGAGGTGGGTTAGGGAGGAGAGGTGGACGGGTTTTAGGGGGGGGAGTGGATGGAATGGGAAGGTTAGGTGGGTTGGGGAGGAGATGTGGATGGGTTTTAGGTGAGGGATTTGACTGGGAGAGGCAGGGGGATGAGGTTCAGGCGCAGGTGTTTGTGTCGTGTTTCTTGGAGGCAAGAGGGCAGGCCAAGTGGGTCCAGTTCCCGCATGAATTGCAGAGAACTGAACCCTTAGTATGGCGACTCGAAGTGATGGGTTTTGAGCAAGTTGGACATATGTATGTGTACGTGGGTCCTGGGTTGCTCTCAATGTCTCCGGCTAGAAGAAGTCTTCGAGAAATGACATCCGGAGAGTCATTTCTCGGTGTAGGAAAAACTGTGTGATGTGTGTGTGTGGTGTGAGAGGTGTCGAAATTCCCGGCGCGACCGAAGCCGCTCCAAGGACCCGTGCCCCCAGGGAGGAGGCAGGGGATGGTTGTGACGGTTTGGCTCCCGAAACTGCTCCCCGCGGCCGGCATCCGGTTTTCCTCCACTGGTCGTTGATTTGGTCTTCGGCCGTGGAGGGTCGGCAGCCATCCGCGGTTGGCAGCCTCGGGAGGTGGCCCCACGGCGTAGACGCCGCCACATCAGGACCTGATGTGGCGGCGTTTTACGAGTTTTACGGCGTTTTACGAGTCGGTTTGAGAACGTTGAGGCGGAAGGGGCATTCTGAACTTATGGCAATATGGGGGCCGCTACAGTTATTACACTTGAGGGAGATTGAGGAGCAAGTTGTGAAGGAGTGGTCAGTGTCACCACAGCATGAGCATACTTGCTCATTTTTGCAGGAAGATGTAATGTGCCCATACTGGTAGCACTTAAAACACTAGTGTAGGTTTACCCATGACTCAGGAGAGAAGAACTCAGGTGGCATGTGTAATGTTATATAGCTATTCATTAATTATCTTAGCTAACAGATATTAATTATTATCACTTATTACATTATTATTATTATTACTATTGTTTTCATTAGTATTGTTATTATTATCAACCTTCTGTATTCAGTTATTATTATGTTAGGAGTAACCACAAAAGAACCATCCACCCAGTTGTGTATAGAGTCAGCCTAGGCTCAAGCACCTTGAGGACTACCTCTTATTAAATGAGTGAACACAAGCCACTTGTTTACTTATACCACCTACTTGACATGGTGGCAGCGGTATAAGAACCCACAGCACATATGAAAGTTAAGATATTGGGGATACACAAGAGGTAGAGATGTGGAGACAGTGGTAAACAAACATGGCAAAGCTTGTTCCAGCCCACAGCCTAGCCCTCACATCCAAGCCCACCAAGACCAAGTTCAGTGAGCTCAGCCAAGTTCAACAACTCTTCTTCTAGTCCAGGAGCTGTGAGTCTAAATGTGCAATGGTATAGTAGGCCTAGAAGTGGCAAGATACAATGGCTGACAATCTTTCACCTAAAATGGACTGGACAGGTACAGCAGACCAACCAGGAGCATTGAGTATATTTAAACAAAAATGTGAGCTGTATTACTCAGTAAAGAGTATTGCAAAAGAGAAACAAGTGGACCACATATTGTTGTTCGCAGGTGAGGAAGGTATAAAGAAATATAATTCGTGGGACTTAAGTACCGAGGAGAAGAAAGATCCTGATATAATTTGGCAAAAGTTCAAAACCCAAGTAGAGCCAAAGTCAAGTTTTCGCATAGCAAGGTTTTACTTACAGAGATACAAACAGACTGAGGGAGAACCAATGGATAACTTTGTGTGCAGGTGTAAGCTACAAGCAGCAAAATATGAATTTAGAGACAATAAAGAGAGAGATGAGAGACTGGTTGAACAAATTATTGTGGGAATAAGACACACTGAGTTACAGAAGGACCTACTCAGCAAAGACAAAAGTTTAACTCTAGCACAGACACTGGATCTAGGAAGGTCTCATGAAGCAGCATTAGAACACTTGCGTCAACTTTGCAACTCACAAGCAATACAAGAAAATGTCCATGCTATCAAAACACGCCAAGAATGTAATTTCTGTGGAGGTTACCACCTATTCAAGCCAAGGAACAGATGTCCGGCTTTTGGAACCACATGCCGAAAGTGTAACAGGCCTAACCATTGGTAAAAGGTGTGCCAGTCTCGAGATGCAAAGGACGATCGAGCAAACACGTACGCAAAGGACAACGGAGCACGGAAGAGAAGGCCACCATATACAGGAGCTGCAGGACGGAACCAGAGAAGTCAACATGGGAAAATTCACGCTATGAGGTATGGTGAGTTTGGAGACAGCGATGAAGAACTAGACGAGGATTTTGTAGATTTGTCCCTAGCAGAAATCAAAGTGGCAAGCGTCCACCAAGAAAATCCCAGCAAAATAAGAGATGAAATGTATACACAAGTAAAGCTTAAAATAAAATAAAAGCGCCTAATGGTGGATTTACGTGTGAAAGTCGACACTGGAGCTCAAGGAAACACCTTGCCACTACGCTTGTACCGTGCAATCTACCCAGAAAACATAGGCTCACAAGGGACCCCAATACAAGGCTCCATAAGCACTAGTAGAGCCATTCTGACTGCCTACAATGGAACCCATATTCCTCAGTATGGTGTTGTGAAGGTACCATGTCAACACAGAGAGAAAAACTGGATGCCTACAAACTTTTATGTTGTTGAATCACCAGGCCCCGCCATCATTGGGTTGCCAACTGCTCAGGAACTGGACCTAATTACCCTTCACTGCTCGTTAAGTCAAGAGGAATGTTATAAAGGACCTCCCATCAAGTCGACTGACCAGCTGAAAGAGATGTTCCCTGGACAATTTGATAAAATTGGCAACTTTCCAGGCACATACCACATAGTTACGAGACCCAACAGCCAGCCATTTATTCAAGCACCGCGTAAATGCCCAATTCAACTTAAGGAAGAGATCAAAGCAGAGCTCAAAAACATGGAGAAACAGGGAGTGATACGAAAAGTAACAGAGCCAACAGATTGGGTAAGCAGCATTACAAACTCCAGGAAAGCAAATGGGAAACTAAGGATCTGTCTGGACCCAAAACAACTCAACAGCGCCATAAAAATATGCCACCACAAAACTCCAACACTAGAGGAAATAACACATAATCTAGCTGGTACACAATGCTTCAATAAATTAGATGCTAAGCACGGTTACTGGTCGGTTAAGTTGGACAGAGAAAGTTCAGTACTCACCACATTCAACACACCCTTTGGACGATACTGCTTCTTGAGAATTCCGTTTGGATTAGTCATGTCGCAGGATGTATTTCAACAAAAAAATGGACCAGATCCTTGAGCAACGTCCAGGTACAATAGGCATTGCTGATGTTGTTGCAGTTTTTGGTAAAACAGAGGCTGAACATGATCAAATTCTCTACAAGCTGATGATAGTCGCAAGGCAAAATGGTTTAGTCTTCAATAGTGAGAAATGCACAATTAAAGCAGCTTCCATCAAATTCTTCGGGTTAACCTATGACGAGAAAGGTGCACATCCAGATCCAGAGAAGATAAAAGCCATCGAGGCACTCCCGGCACCAACAAAAACCTCAGAAGTACAGGAGTTCCTTGGGATTGTCACATACATGTCACCTTTTATGCCCAGGCTATCAGACCACACAGCTGTAATGCGTGATTTACTTAAGAAAAATGCAGACTTTACATGGACGCCATCACACGAGAAAGCCTTCAAGGACATTAAGGATTTAATTTGTAGAGAGGTAACACTCGTTTATTTTGACCCCAAGAAAGAAACCGTCCTCCAAGTGGATGCCTCAACCAGGGGGCTGGGTGCAGTTCTGCTACAAAATGGGAAACCAATAGTATTTGCGTCAAAATCCCTCACAGACACAGAACAGAGATATGCAAATATAGAGAGGGAACTTCTGGCCGTAGTGTTTGGGTGTGAACGTTTTCATACATACATTTATGGAAAGGCATTTGTAGTAGAGAGTGACCATAAGCCCCTGGAAATGATTCAGTTAAAATGTCTTACAGCTGCACCACAAAGGCTTCAACAGATGCTACTCAGGTTACAAAACTATGACTGCACAATTACATATAAACCAGGAAAGGAATTACTGCTTGCTGATAGTTTGTCTCGACTACCCTGCCAGACTAAGGACTACATTGATCTGGACATTCAAGTTAATCTGGTGCAGTGCAGTGAGGAGAATCGGACACAGTTGGAAGAGGAGACTGGTAAGGATCCGATACTCACCAAATTATTAGAAACCATAGTGACAGGCTGGCCAGAACAAAGAAATGATCTGGCAAGTAACCTCAGACAGTACTGGTCTTTCAGGGATGAACTATCTGTAGAAAATGGAGTGATCTTGTAAGGTGAACGCATTATTATACCACCCTCTATGCAACAGTATACCCTAGAACAAATACACAAGGGTCACCAAGGGATCGACAAGTGTAGGCTTAGGGCTAAACAATGTGTGTACTGGGCTGGAATCAATGAGGACATCAAGAACATGGTTGATAATTGCCCAACATGCCAAGAATATCATGGGTCCCAACAAAAGGAGACACTGATGCCAAATGAAATTCCTGATATCCCGTGGCAAACTATTGGGACTGACTTGTTTGAGTTTGATGGTTCTAAGTACCTGGCTATGGCAGACTACTATTCAAAGTTTCCAATAATCAGGAAGATGCCCACCCCATTCACTAGTCAAGCAGTAATCAATGCCATGAAGCAGGTGTTTTCTGAGCACGGCATACCAGATTGCCTTATAAGTGATGATGGACCTCATTTTACAGCTGGATCTTTTAACACCTTACGAGCGGCCTATGCGGTTTATTTATGTGTACCGCCCAGCGGGGTGTTTTTAGCCAAAATAGGGCTGTTTACGTGATCATTTTCATGCCTAAATAAGACCCAGAACGTAAAACAAGTATCTATCCCTGAAAGGGCATAAACATAGCTTTCGAATGACACCATAACGATCCTTGTATGATGGATAGTTTTCTTGCAATAACCGTGCAACGCGAGTGCAAAAAGCAGGTAATTCGGTACTTTCGGTACATAATTGAGTATGTAGCGAGTGAGAGAGGGAGGAGGGAGCTGAGATTTGTGTCAGTAGGTTCGCAGCGGTGGTCTGGAGCAGTCATACGCTCGCTAGTCTCCTGCCACCACTTGTCTCTCTCTCTCAGCCACATTACGTGCTGAAATTGCCACTCGAGTTATGTCGAGCGCCGCCACATAGTCCAGCTTTATTTAACTCGACTTAAGTGGTGAGCCGCTTTTTAAGGGTTAAGCAATTTTCGAGAGAATGGGGTTTTAAGCATGTAACCAGTTCGCCTCACTTCCCGCAGTCGAACGGGTTCATAGAGATAACCATACAGACAGTTAAGAACACCCTTAAACAGGGTGAACATTTGAAGCTTAGTTCACACATTCAGGAGTGTGAGGCCGAGTTTCCAGGAGTCCACAGTCTTGGTTAATCGAGCAGGAATGAGGCAGAGTGTGAAAAATAACAGGAGTTTACAAGATTGCCCTAGAGTGTCCATGAGTTATTTCGAGTAACCCCGAGTACATTCAGGGACACTCTGATTAATTACAGAGTCATTAAGGGTGTACTGAGAGTGTGTGGAAATTTGAATTGTAACTGTCATTTCCGGTACAGAGTGTATCGGAGTGTGTAAGAGTAATTGAGAGTTATTCTGAATGCAACTAGAGTTAATCAGAGTTAATCAGAGTTATCGTGGGTGTTCAGGAGTCTGCCTACGAGTCCGTTGAGAGTATAGCCCGATTCCCTCCCATTGTTCCCCTGGCATATATAAAGGCCACCCCATGACAACCTATGCCACACCCACAGGTGACGATGTGGAGCATGATGGCCAAGGTTCAGCGGCAGGCAGGGTGGGTGAAGGGGTACATCATGACGCTCTTGGAACTGGAAGATAAAATGTATATTAGTTTGATATAGCCTGTTTTAATGTCATTCATAAATATAAGTAATGTGACAATTACTATAACAATTACATAACACGAGCATTAACACCTTATTAGCGGGCTAGGCGGTCTAGCGGACCGTAGTGCCCAGCGGGGTGTTTTTACCCTAAATAGGGTTGTTTACGTGATCATTTTCATGCCTAAATAAGACCCAGAGCGTAAAACAAGTATCTATCCCTGAAAGGGCGTAAACAGAGCTTTCCAATGACACCTGAACCATCCTTGTACGACCGCTGGTTCTCTTGCAACGTTCGTGCAACACGAGTGCAAAAACCCTGTAATTAGGTAATTTCCCTACATAATTCCCTGTGTAGCGAGTGAGAGAAGGGTGGGAAGCACCTCAGTTGGTCCACCGCGGTGGTCGTGAGCGGTCATAGGGTTGCTAGGCTCCTCACACCGCTCAGCTCTCTCTCTCAGCAACATTACGTGCTGAAAATGGCGCACAACATAAGTTGTGAACCGTCGCTTAGTCCAAATTTATTTCACACGACATAAGTTGCGCGGCGCCAATTAAGGGTTAATAATGTTTGATGTGTATGATTTATAATTATTAATCAATAAATGTAAGTGAACTTTGTGTCATGTGTCCAATGCCCATGCAACCCAAACATAATTATATATTCTTAAAAGTATTAAATATATATGTCTAAGGGAAATTAGTTAAACTAATGATAATGACATGGAGGATGTTACTGCAATTTTTTTTTTTAAACAAACAATAAACGGAGCATTCTCTATACTTTAGACCTCTTATATTGAAATACGTGCAGGCAAATATATATATAATTCCGATATATTAAAAGAGAATGGGGCCCAAGCATAGGTACTGCGACCAGGGGTGTAAAGCTAACCAAGTACAGTACTTAACCCTTAATTAGCGGCGAGCTACATAAGTCGAGTTAAATAAAGCTGGACTATGTGGCGGCGCTCGACATAGGTCGAGTGGCAATTTCAGCACGTAATGTTGCTGAGAGAGAGAGACAAGTGGTGGCAGGAGAGTAGCGAGCGTATGACTGCTCCAGACCACCGCGGCGAACATACTGACACGAATCCCTCCCTCTCTCACTCGCTATAATAATTGTATCGGGAAAGTGCTAATTACATTTTTGCACTCGCGTTGCACGGTTATTGCAAGAAACTAGCCATCATAAAAGGATCGTGTCATTCGAAAGCTCTGTTTATGCCCTTTCAGGGATAGATACTTGTTTTATGTTCTGGGTCTTATTTAGGCAAGAAAATGATCACGTAAACAGCCCTATTTTGGCTAAAAACACCCCGCTGGGCGGTACATATAAATAAACCGCATAGGCCGCTCTTAAGGTGTTAAGTATATTTTCTCAGTCTCTACGTTGTATAAAGAATTAATTTGTGCCCACTAATTTTACTCTAACTTGAGTATCATATATAAGAATTAGTTGTACATTTACTCCACTGCATTTACTTTACTGCTGTTAATTTTTTGGGAGTAAAACTTCAGCAACTTTCCGAATTATTCCTTCCAATAGATATGGAATTACAAGTATCATTTCCCATTGACATTCCTCCAAGTTTAGGTGTGACATTCCTTGGGTAGTTTCAAGGTCACCACTATACAGTATATACATGGCGCTGATAAGCCTCCCCTCTCACCCAACCCCCAGGCAGTAGGTAGATATTAACTTTAGCTTAAGTAGCTTTCTAGTTGGGTACTTTTACATATACCTGAGTAACTTTATGAGTACATACTTGTACTTGAACTTGAGTAAAATGATTAGGTACTTTTGACACCCCTCACTGTGACATACAGATTTTATAATAAAAATCAATATGGTTGGAGATACAGTATGAATTGAGGTTTGACTTGCAACACTTGTGGCAATGATATGTATGATCATGTCACATGTGGCAGTGTCTTTACTTGTATAATGTAACTGTTATAGGCTATAACGTACCTCGGCTGTTATGATATGTATGATCATGTCACATGTGGCAGTGTCTTTACTTGTATAATGTAACTGTTATAGGCTATAACGTACCTCGGCTGTTATGCGGGTTTACTTGTATAATGTAACTGTTATAGGCTATAACGTACCTCGGCTGTTATGATATGTATGATCATGTCACACGTGGCAGTGTCTTTACTTGTATAATGTAACTGTTATAGGCTATAACGTACCTCGGCTGTTATGCGGGTTTACTTGTATAATGTAACTGTTATAGGCTATAACGTACCTCGGCTGTTATGATATGTATGATCATGTCACATGTGGCAGTGTCTTTACTTGTATAATGTAACTGTTATAGGCTATAACGTACCTCGGCTGTTATGCGGGTTTACTTGTATAATGTAACTGTTATAGGCTATAACGTACCTTGGCTGTTATAATATGTATGATCATGTCACATGTGGCAGCGTCTTTACTTGTATAATGTAACTGTTATAGGCTATAACGTACCTCGGCTGTTATGATATGTATGATCATGTCACATGTGGCAGCGTCTTTACTTGTATAATGTAACTGTTATAGGCTATAACGTACCTCGGCTGTTATGATATGTATGATCATGTCACATGTGGCAGCGTCTTTACTTGTATAATGTAACTGTTATAGGCTATAACGTACCTCGGCTGTTATGCTATGTATGATCATGTCACATGTGGCAGCGTCTTTACTTGTATAATGTAACTGTTATAGGCTATAACGTACCTCGGCTGTTATGATATGTATGATCATGTCACATGTGGCAGCGTCTTTACTTGTATAATGTAACTGTTATAGGCTATAACGTACCTCGGCTGTTATGATATGTATGATCATGTCACATGTGGCAGCGTCTTTACTTGTATAATGTAACTGTTATAGGCTATAACGTACCTCGGCTATTATGATATGTATGATCATGTCACATGTGGCAGCGTCTTTACTTGTATAATGTAACTGTTATAGGCTATAACGTACCTCGGCTGTTATGATATGTATGATCATGTCACATGTGGCAGCGTCTTTACTTGTATAATGTAACTGTTATAGGCTATAACGTACCTCGGCTGTTATGATATGTATGATCATGTCACATGTGGCAGCGTCTTTACTTGTATAATGTAACTGTTATAGGCTATAACGTACCTCGGCTGTTATGATATGTATGATCATGTCACATGTGGCAGTGTCTTTACTTGTATAATGTAACTGTTATAGGCTATAACGTACCTCGGCTGTTATGTATGATCATGTCACATGTGGCAGCGTCTTTACTTGTATAATGTAACTGTTATAGGCTATAACGTACCTCGGCTGTTATGATATGTATGATCATGTCACATGTGGCAGCGTCTTTATTTGTATAATGTAACTGTTATAGGCTATAACGTACCTCGGCTGTTATGATATGTATGATCATGTCACATGTGGCAGCGTCTTTACTTGTATAATGTAACTGTTATAGGCTATAACGTACCTCGGCTGTTATGATATGTATGATCATGTCACATGTGGCAGCGTCTTTACTTGTATAATGTAACTGTTATAGGCTATAACGTACCTCGGCTGTTATGATATGTATGATCATGTCACATGTGGCAGCGTCTTTACTTGTATAATGTAACTGTTATAGGCTATAACGTACCTCGGCTGTTATGATATGTATGATCATGTCACATGTGGCAGCGTCTTTACTTGTATAATGTAACTGTTATAGGCTATAACGTACCTCGGCTGTTATGATATGTATGATCATGTCACATGTGGCAGCGTCTTTACTTGTATAATGTAACTGTTATAGGCTATAACGAACCTCGGCTGTTATGATATGTATGATCATGTCACATGTGGCAGCGTCTTTACTTGTATAATGTAACTGTTATAGGCTATAACGTACCTCGGCTGTTTACTGTATAATGTAACTGTTATAGGCTATAACGTACCTCGGCTGTTATGCGGGTTTACTTTATAATGTAACTGTTATAGGCTATAACGTACCTCGGCTGTTATGCGGGTTTACTTGTATAATGTAACTGTTATAGGCTATAACGTACCTCGGCTGTTATGCGGGTTTACTTGTATAATGTAACTGTTATAGGCTATAACGTACCTCGGCTGTTATGCGGGTTTACTTGTATAATGTAACTGTTATAGGCTATAACGTACCTCGGCTGTTATGCGGGTTTACTTGTATAATGTAACTGTTATAGGCTATAACGTACCTCGGCTGTTATGCGGGTTTTTGTCCAGGATATGTGGCCCCTCATGAACGCAAAGTTCTTAAGGATCCACTCATCCCGCTCAGACAGTTTTTACCCACCTTGTGTCCCGTCACCACTCTTTGTGTCGGTCAGCTTGCTAAAGCGTGACCTCGTTACCGTCACCCACACAGACAACTGGCTGCCTGTGATAGAAGGATAGACAAATATAAGACATTAGATACATGTCACACACACAGACACACTCCTTAATACAACACCTGCCCACATTATTGTACACATTTTGCCTAGGCCATGGCGAACATGATAAGAGGAGGCTGACCGTTTTTCTGGACTCCCTTCTCCGTCATGCTTAGCCCCATTAGTTTTGAGACTAAGACGTTCGGCACATTAGTTTGGCGATATTAAAAACAATTGTTGTCAATTTTATGACCTTTCGTGCCATTTAGTTATCGACTGTTTTCATGGCGAGCTACAGCAAGCCTGAAATTTTAAAAGAAACCGGCCTTCGGCCAGGACATTTTTCTATCGAAAAATGTACATATTTATCTGGAAGGGGAGTCTAGGGTTTTTTGTTTTAAGCTTGATGGAGGTCTAGTGATGAAACTACGAAATAAAGGAATGAAAGACCAAACAAACGGTCTGTCTCCCCTTAATACGGTAAAGCTTACACTTTACTGACGAACATATACATAAATCACTACAATAACCAGCGGTTGCTTACCTGTAACCGGAGATTTAAGGGTTGCTGCCTTCTCGTCAAAGTAACGTTGTTTCCTCCTTGTATCCTTAAAGTCCTTCATGCGTTTGACATAGAGGAAGGGGTTCTCCTTGATCCATTCGATGATATCATACTCGGTTTTTTATAGGGGCTAGGGGAAGGGGGGACAAGCGCAGGATGCCAGCTGGTTCACACGGTGTTGCCACGAGTTGGGTTTCACTCGTCGATTGTCGAACGCTCGTGCTTCACTCAGGGTTACTCGAACGGACTCGAGTTACACTCGAGTTTCACTCTGGGTTATTCCAGACAACTCGAAACAACTCAGCCTAACTCAGCATTATTCGAGACAATTCGGGTTATCTTATTTGACATAACCGGTGATAACCAGCAACACTCGAGTACACTCGAGATCATTCGAGTTATACTCATGGCTACTCTTTATGCACTCGATATTCATTCGGCCAATTGTTCATAGCAGGCTGAGTTAGCACGAGTGTCTGCTGTACACTTGGGGATACTCGATCGCATTCATAAACACTCACATCACTCATGCATATTCGGCCACGAGGTTTTGTCCCCGAGTGTTGATGAGTTCCACCGATTAATTTGGAGTAACTATTAGTTGTTCCGAGTTAATCAGAGTAATCACGACCTATTTCGAGTGTTCCCGAGCGTCTTGAGGTTGATCTGACTCGGGGCAATATTTTAAAATATGGTTGAAATTTGGGCTGCCCGAGCGGAGTTCCCTGGAGTATCCGTGAGTGACCCAGAGTGGCCCAGGGTGACCCAGAGTGCCTATGGGTGCATGCGATCTTCCAAGAATCATTACGCGAGTTTCCGAGACTGTGGACTCCTGGAAACTCGGCCTCACACTCCTGAACGTGTGAACTAGGCTTTTGTCGGACAGGGCCAATCGCCCGCGACTGGTTGGGAGTCACTTGGAGTCTAACAGGAGTCGCTAGGAATTGCTAGAGTCACTAGGAGATTTTCACCGCGAATAGGCCCAGGAGTCCGAATTTTCACCTACTCCTAGTGATTCTGGCTCGCACTCCAGACTGTGTGAAGGGCCCTTAAGGGAGAGTCATGTGGAAGATTGTGGCGGGTAGATAGATGGATAAATTAGGATTTCGAAGCTTTGAAAGTAACAAAATTCTCTATGCCTCAATCGGAAATAGTGATAGATCAGATGATAGGCGTGCTATGGGCTTATCACGTGAGTTTTGGAGTAATTGCATTGCGGGTTGTTGTGGGAAACTACTTGAATAGTGTAAGGTAGAGTCATCAGCATATTAGTGGATAGGAATACAGGTACACTACTAAGATCAAAAATTAATATTTGAATGAGAAGTGAAGACAGAAGTAAACCCTGAGGTATACCGAAATACCGAAGTTGATAGGTTGAGAAAGTGAACCATGTCCGTCCACAACCTCAGCTATAGAATGGCCGGAAAGAAAATTTGACATTTAGAGCCAAATAGAGGAATAAAAACTGAAGGAGAGTAGTTTATAAATTATTGATTTGTACCAGGCAATAATGGGATATTCATAAAAATATGCATGGAAATAACCCCTGCAATGTAATGAGTTCTCTTACATGTATGCAATTAGTCTTGTTTCCCTTCCCACTATAGAAATATGTATGTATGTATGTATATACTCAGGCCCAATCCCCACTTTTCCAATTGTGTTTGGGGGGGGGGGGGGGGGGGAGATATGGGGGAGGGGGGCCGACTCAAGACAGCGCCCGAATAGAGACATCACAACAGAAAACAATGAACACACAAAAACAAAATACATTTCATACACATCTAGGTCATCCAGAAGACCCAGAGACCAGGGTCACCAAGGTCCCTCCAGCACTTCCCCGGACCCCGACCACCCAGAGAGGTTCCGATCTCGGCAGGCAGACATGCAGCAGAGCGAAACCATAGGCCCGCCCACCACACTTCCAGGCGCACCCTTCATATAAACCGTCTCCCCGGGCCAGGTGCCTGATGGATTATTATCTAGCCCAACTTGCGCCCGACCCCTTCCCCCCAATGACCACGTGTTCACTAATCTATTCACAAGCATTCTCCATTCATTCCTGTTTATTACCACTTCCCTTGCCTGATCTTTAGTCATTCCCTCATCATCCAAAGCTTGTCTTACACAGTCTCTCCATCTCCATGGGGGTCTTCCTGCCCTTCTATCTCCCCTTGTATCTGACTCACATATTCTCTGTGTAAGCCTTTCATCTTCCATTCGTTCAACATGACCATACTAGCTCAGCACCCTTCTGTCCACTCTCTCAGAGTATGCTATATTATAGTATAGTGATAAAATACTACTTACCCATAAACTGTTGAACAAATTACCGCTCCTGTGCTGGCGGCTTGTCCTGTGTGGAGTGGGGGTGAGGGGGGTTTGGTTTGAACTCCATATGGGCATTCTAATATGAAAGATAAACATAAATATTGAAAATGAAGCTCTGCCTTTTGTCTCCTTCATACACATAGACATAAACAAAAACATATATTCCAATTCTATCCTAGTAAGAGGCCTTATATTATAGCTTGGATAACATTGCCAAATGTCATCTAAGAAAGTAATAGAGCATAAGTATTCATAACAAAAATCCAATATTTGATTATAATAACCATGGCTTATTATAAACATGCCAATGACTAGTGTGTACCTTTAACCCACTGGACACCAGCGCCGCCGCATATGCATTGGCAATGTATGTAACACTAAACCCCAGCGCCGCATAGGGTGCGTCAGCACTGTTGACCTCATTTCCTCTTTTCCTATGGTAGCTAGAGGATTCCAATTTGTATGGGATAAACCTCATGATGTTGCCGAACAGTAACGGTACTCGGCAACCCCCAAGTCCAGCCGTCCGGGTGGGTACGGGCGGATAGGGAAAGCCAGTTTACCCACTTATCTCACCGCCACTTTCGAGCTTATTTACTCTTGTCCTATGGTATTGTTATTAGTATTATTATTATTATTATTATTATTATTATATGAGATGCCGAAGTCTCCAACCAGGGTGCAGAAACACCAGCAAGATGAATCCACACAAAACACCCGGAGGCACTGGAGAGAGACTACGGCAACTTAGGAAAAAAACAAACATATACTGTATACTGTATATATACGGTACATATATTAAACACAGATAACATATTATGCAGTGGAGGATATCAAGCATGAATATAATACAATACAATAGAATAAAATAAGTTAAACAATTAGAATTACTGCTGCAAAAAAGCCTTAACTCTAGACTTAAAAATGGAGATATGAGCTGAATTGACTAGCTCATTTGGGCAACTTGTTCCACAAGTCAACCATGGCTGGCACAAAACACCGTGAAAACAGTGTAGAAGAAAAATTAAGACGGCTCATGGCAAGATCATTAAGATTGCTTGTGAATCTAGTTGCACGAGCCCGGACATAGGGCCCAGGCAGAACCCCATGTAAGGGTTGTTAAAAACTTTAAATAAAAGACTAAGGGCACCAACTTTACGTCGATGACACAGATCAAGAGACAAATGAGGTAGTATAAAACTGATAGAATTTAGTGACCTGTCAAGCAACTTGAAATGGCAGTCAGCTGCTGACAACCAGACAGGTGAGCAGTACTCGAATTGTGGCAACATAAAAGCATGAAAAGACTTGATAACTGTGGCGTCACAAGCAAATGTTTTATAAACCTTGCGAAGCAGACCAATTTTTTGGGAAACGGAAGAGGAGAAAGAACGAATATGCTTTTCAAAATTAAGTTTGGGATCCAGAGTAACTCCTAACAAACGCAGAGTATCCACATTGTCAATTTGCTCGCCAGAAACTTGTAGATAAGGATGGGGAGGATCCAAGGTACGAGATCTGCTGATGATAATGGAGTGTGTTTTACTAGCATTAAGTTTCATAACCCAAAGTTCACACCATGATGTAATTTTGGCTAAATCCCTATTCAGAGCAGTAGCAATTATGTGTCGATCTATTGGTGATGCAATTGACGCATATAAAGTTGTATCATTGGCATAGGAGATTAGTATATTTTCAAGCTCGGAACACAGGTCAGCAGTAAAAATAATAAAAAGCAAAGGCCCAAGGACACTGCCTTGTGGAACGCCAGAAACAACAGGAACAGAAGGGGAATGACACCCATCAATGACCACAGACTGAGATCTTTTCATCAAAATATCTTCAAAGATCTTTAAAAAATTGCCACCAATACCGATGAGCTGTAACTTATACAGAAGTGCTTTATGATTGACTAAGTCAAAAGCAGAACTAAAGTCAATAGCCACGACACGAGACTATGGGTTCAAATTTGTATGGGATATACCTTATGTTGTTGCCGAACAGTGGCAACACCCAAGTCCAGCCGGAGTTGGGAGAGGGACGTGCGGGAGGAGGGGGGAAGACAGTTGTTCCGTTGACTTCGTGAGTGTCTGACCTACCTCGTCGCCTCGTGATGTTGCAACAAAGGGAATAGAGTGTGTATCACTCCCCTACTGCTCCCCATGACATAGTTGACTCCCCACCAAGTGGGGAAGAGGAGGAGGAGGATGACCCAGACCCCATGGAATTCATCAAAATTCCGCCAGGCCATCGTAGGGGTCAGAAAAGACGAGCCGAGGAGGAGAGTGTGTCATGTTGCTACACAACTAGTGCGGCGTACGTGGTCCTCCCCCACGCCTGCTTTCACGACCACCTCACACTCTCTCCACTTATAATACAATGTTAAAACCCATATTTCTAAGTCAAAAGTGCCTAAAACAATGTGTAAAACTCATATTCTAACTACAAAACATACGATAAAGTATAAAATCAATAAACAGGGTGCGTGAGAGAGCCATAATAAAAGTGAAAGGGGAGTCGGTCACCTGGCCTTGTGTACGTGCATGCGCCGTGGGCCAAGATGGCCCCTGGTCGCCATGGTAACCAGGACGCGCGAGGGGCTTGCCACTCATCGGCATTTATAAAACTTGAATCTATGAACTTATCACACTGTAACTTCACTTACAATGACATTATGTGATACATGTTGCTAATATATGAACTATGAAGGCACACATGATGCTTGGGTGTTGTAAATAACCATCACTCGAAAACTGGAGGCATCATACATCTGCCATGCTGCTTTGTCCAGCTGTGGTGTGCTGGCGCAGGAGGTTTGAAGAAGCGCCCGGCACCAGCTGATGGTTGAGACCCCCCCCCCCCCCCCCCCCCGACTCCCCGCCCGGACTCCCAAATAACAGAGGTGAGTGTTGTTTTTTTGTTCATCTCTCACCTATTTAAGCTATTTTAGGAAACAATTATTAAATAGTCCACTGGTCCTGGAGTGTATATTTATTATTTATTAGCTGGTGCTCTGTGGGTTAATGCATTATATCATTATAGTATAATCAGGGTAATAAAATAAAACGTGCATGTATTTTTAAATGATTCTATATTTTGTAATGTATATTGCATACTGTATGTAATTGAATATATTTGTAAAAAACATTGGAATATGGGATTACAATTTTAGACTGACTCTCTCTCTTTTTCTCCCTCCCTCTCACACACACACTGAATGTTGTGAGGTTCTCGCTTTACTCCCTTTCCCATCAGAAACCCTCTGCTCGTCCTCATCCCTCATGCCACCACTTTCTACACCACATTCGCTTTGCCTCCTTTTGCTCTACCACTTTTTTTCTCTCGATACATTTCTTGCTAGATCGTCCAGCTCTTTCTTTCGGTCAGACTCTCTTTACCTCTATTTGTTGTGTTCTTCTTTTGCTCCTACAACTCTATCTGTTTATTTTGCAAGTTAGTCTTTGCTTGTATTACTCTATCAGTGTAGTTAACTATAGAAGTTATTTGCTTTTATCAATTAACATTTGTCGGTCTCTTGTTTTCTGTATTAGTTTTGTTGGGTATTTCCAATTACTTCATCTATTTCTTCTTATGTGACCGTTCTTGCACGCTCTTTTTCTAGCTCATTCTTAAGGACACTTTTTATACCTGTCCTTAACCTGAGGGTAGCTAGACACCCCTAGGACTCACCATTGCCCTTTGCTAGACCTAGGACGATTTGGCAACTCTTCCAAAACGCAACGAAAACCACATCATCGTGTAGGAAATTCAATTCTGCATCCAACCATATTTCTATGAATACCCAAAAGATGCATGGTTAAGGTGTTATGGTGGTTCGTATTTGAAAATGTGGCGCAAAATTGGCAACAAGCGGCCGTGCGTATGTGAGTAATGGTCAGGTGGAGGAAGGAAATGGGAGGAGCAGAGTGGAGGCAAGATGGTGGGAAGTAAATGTCATTGCAAGCTCACCTCATAAATCCTAACAGTCACATTTCATTTCCTGTTTTTGTCATTTGGATTGTTTTGGTAAGTGTTTGACATCTCTTCTTCCGAGAGGGGCGTCGCAGCCCACCAGTAAAACCTCTCGAGAGGATTGGTGCAGCCACTATGCTAAATAGCGCTCTCAACTTTGCTCTCATCTTTTGATTTGTTTTATTATCTGGCTACTGCTTGTTCTTACCTCGCAATTACTCTCTTTTACACACAAATACTTGCTGTCAGCTCTCATTTTCCTCACATTCTTGGACACATAGATCCTTAGTATTGTATTAATTTGTTTTCTGCATTTATTTCTGTTCATATGAAAAAGACTTGTTTTATTTTTTAGGGAGAGTGACATACCCTAAAGAGGGTTACGGGTGCTGAAAGTTGATTGGGTAGATTTTGAACCAAAATCGAACACAATTCTGCTGCTATATCATGTGTACTGGTATATTAACATAGATGGGTAGTGGTGGAGTAAGATATAACCATCTTGATTTCGAAGTCTGGTTTGTAGGATATCCTATTTGATTTACGAATGGAAGACAATAGTTGTAAGGACATCAACTTATTACTTCTGTTTTAGTATTGGGGGTCATGTCATTGAAACATCAACATACTTATCTATTGTAAGTGCCCTATTGAACGAGCCTCCACTCGTAGACGGCATATGACCAGCAACACCAGCCCAATTGAAATTCAATATCGGTTATCCTCACTGTTTTAACACACACACACTGCCATATCCCTTCAGTTAACTCCATTATTACAATCTTCATCATAATACCCTACCTCTACATAATACCCTACCTCTATAAAGCTCCCATCACCACTTGTAAATTTCATTTATATTATCACTACCATTTCCTTTTCCTCTATACCATTTGCAATACTTGTTTTTATCACCATTAATGATCTTCCAATTAGTTCAGCTACTATATTTGACCTTATAATCGTTTCTGAACAGTGGAGACTTGGTTTGATTCCCCACATCTTTTGCTTTTGTCGCAGTTTTAAGCTGGGACTTCTTGTTGTAATGTGATGTTCGGTTTTGCTTCCGATATGTAGAACTTGGTAATGTTTATACTTTCCATTTTTCAAACAAGTTAAGTATTGTATTTAAATCTTTATGAAGGTCTATAGTGGTGTGTTTATTTTCTTGGTATTTTGGTATCATCGGCAAATGTTGAGACTTTACAAGTGAGGTTTTCATGTGACCAATAACATAGATATCAGTAATGAAGCATACCTAACTCATAGCATTATGATACAGTTATCTTCCTTAGATAGGAAAAGATAGAATTTTAACATTATCATTCCTGTATATCACGGAAGAGTACTCTAGAGAGGTTATAAGCTATGCACCCATGTCTTTCTGGCGAGCCATTTCCCAAACCCCACTAACAAGAGCAAAACCAAAACAAGAGAGAGAGAGAGAAAAGGAGGGGGGGGGGGAGATGGTGACTTCTTGTTTCCTACATTTGAAGCGAAACAATGAGTCCTTTTCGTCGAGTTAGGACGGGAGGGAGGTTACGCAGTGGAACGGTGTATTCCGAAAGGTTTCCAGCAATCATTTTCTCTTTCATTTTTGTATGCGTTATCTGTGTTATAGACTGAATGTATGTATATACTCCGACACATACCCCATAGCTGGGGTTGGCCAACTCGAGACAGAGCCCGAACAGAAACAACAACACATTAAAAGATAGAAAACCTTACACACATCTAGATCACCCTGGAGAAGACCCAGAGATCAAGGATCACTAAAGACCTCCAACACTCCCCCAGTCCAAGACCTCCCGGAGAGGTTCCGGTCTCAGCAGGCAGGCACGCAGCTGAACCACATCAAAATGCCCATCCACCTTAACTCCAGTCACTCCCCTTCACAATATGCACCGGCTCTCCAGGCCAGGCGCCTGACGGACTATTATCTAGTCCAAATTGTCGCCTGATCATACCTCTCCCTACGACCGCGTTATCACTCTTCTATTCACAAGCATTATCCATTCATTACCACTTCTCTTGCCTGTTCTTCAGTCGTCTCTCTATCTTCTAACACTTTTGTTATACCAGCTCTCTATCTCATCCGAGGTCTTCCTCTCAATCTATTTTCCTTTGTTTCTGACTCATATATTCCCTTTGTAAGCCTTTCATCTCATATTCGTTCAACATGTTCATATCAGCATATCATCCTTCTTTTCACTCTGGCCGATGAGGGTTCTTATTGTCCCACTCTCCTACATACCTCATTCCTCAATCTGTCTCTACACGTTACTACACAATGTCATACACTCCTCAGTCAGTTCATCTCCATCACATCCAACCTTCTTTTCTCTTAAACCTTCAGATCCCAAGTCTCAGTCCCATACATCACTGTTCGTACAACTATCCCTTGATACATTGCACTTTTAGCTTTTATTCCGAGATTTCTCACCTTCCACATAATTCTCCTTGCTCCAAAAACAGTTTTTCCTTCACACACTCTCCGTCTTACCTCCATTCCCACACATGCATCTCTACTTATCACTCTTGCTAGATATTTAAAACACTCCACATGTTCCACCATTTCCCCATCCAGTCATATATTTAGAATACCCTACGAGCATCTCTATTACCTACCATCACTTTACTTTTAGTGATATTCACCCTCAATTTCCTCCTCCCACATACCACACCAAACTCTTTGACTACTCGCTGCATCTTCTCTTCAGAATCTGCCACCAACGCTGTGTCATCAGCAAACAGCAACAGATTCAACTCCCAATCACCACCATTCTTTCCTACTAAACTCAATCCTCTACCCATAGGCCTCATTTCTACCTCCCTCACCACACCATCCATATATACTGTACATTAAACAACTATGGTGACATTAGCACAACACTGTCACATTTACCTCAAATTTACTCTACTAATTTCCTACTCTAACACACTCTCTACTCCCTTCATCAAAATTCTTGACTACTCTTAACAAATTTCCTCCAATTTCATAAATCCTTAGCACCTTCCACATTGTTTCTCGATCCACACGATCATACGCATTTTTCCAAATTTATAAAAAAAAAACGTAATATTTTCTTACTTTTCTCTAAATACTTCTCCCATAGCTGTCTTACTGCAAAATCCTATTTTTGCAGTTTCTGTGCCCTTTATTATCCTCTCTATCATCACCCTGCCATACACCTGGGGGGTGAGGGGGCCTTCATCTAATGGTGGATGAAAAAAAGAATATGCCTCACGCATCCTACTGCGTGTCGTGTCGTACAAGGCGACTAATAGGGGGGATGGCGATAGACTTGTGGACCAACAGCCATTACTATGCAATACACTGTCTTGGTAGGGAACTGCCGAGGCTGGAGGGGTGCGGATAGGTGCCACAGGGGACTGAGTCTTACTTGGGCACTGTCTGGCACCACACCTGTGTCGGCAACAGTGTTTGCATGTTGGAGTGGTGTTGGGGCAGGACTTTATTGTTCTATAGTCCAAATTGCCTAATATACAGTAGAGTCTTGTTATGGTGCTGTCTTTTTGTTACACTATTAAGACTGGTGTGGTTGCAGATACTGCAGGTGCAAGTGCTGCAGAAGTACTCTGTTGATTTTTGCTGAGGCACGGTTAGCACTATACCAACATCAGCCACAATGATGACTTGGCGGGGCAGTGCTGTGGCGGGACTTTATTGTACTAAAGTACACTCCAACTACTGAAAGGCAACCCCGTCTGACCAGTTACAATGCATGTAATGGAAAAATTACGCTAAACCATTGTATGTATAGCTATCACAATTACATGGAGAAGTGGCCCTGTTTTTGTTGATTTTCATCTTCTAAAACACCCCTTATTAGTATACATACCCTCTCTCAACCACTGATGTAAGTAAACGTGGCAAATTCAAATTCAGAACCTCCTGGAAAAGTCTAGCAACAAGTGGGACGAGTTGGTGCAAACAACTCTGTACCATCATATATACATCGGCCTCAGTATAGCCCAATTTTACATAGAACGTAAATATAGGTCAGCCGCAGGAAAAGGGTTAAGACTGGAAGCTTCCAATCTGTCATGACTAACAATTACCTTCAAATAAACGCGAAACTCATTTGTACTAAGCAGAATGGGAAAGCAAGTTTTATTTTACATATTTATACGTTATATATTTATTTATTTATGTTTTCACAGTTAAATGAAGATTCCCTGTCATAGTGTCACTTACAGTTTACTGCATTAAATGCAGTAAACTGTAAGTGATAAATTTTATCTTCCTCTGTACAATAGCTGCACCAACTTCTCATGGTTGCCAGACATATAATCGCCTGCATATATAGTTAACACACTACTTTATTATAAAATTAAGATCAGGTTCATCAATAAAGTGAAAATATTGATTCGGGTATGTGACTGTGTAGTGGTCGAACGAAGATCTTGCTCGTTTCTCCTCGTTGAAGGGTCTTTGGATAGACAGAACAAAAAGATATCCTGCCTAATTAATCATTTTATGCTCCATGTCAACATTAAGCAAGTATATGTTTGCTGCCACCACCCACTTTTGTGGGAAAATATGGGTTTTCTGTCCCGAAATAGTTCATATATATTTGTTTTTTTAATATAGCACCACTCTTAGCTGTAGGGTAGGGATGAGAGAAGGAGACAAGCGGCATCCAACAGGTCCATATATTTCTTGGTTAAAGTTAGGCTACATGAGAACAACACAGCCCTGTTGTCCCCGACTCACACAACTTGACCTTACTCCAGAAGATCACACAACTGGACCACACTGGGTTAACCCAGGACTCGAACCCTCATGGAGGGCGAAATTGATCACTTAACCATTAAAACTAGGGAAGGGAAAGGAAATTTAAGGGGAGCGTCATCGTGCGCTCATGCCTTCAGTGCCGCTCGTCTCGTTCTGCCGAGTAACGTAACTAATATTCCTCCGCCTCGGGCAAGGAGTTGCTAGCCTCTCCAGTAGGGGAAATCTTTACTAATTAAACTTACTACTTTGAGTCAACTTTACTGGTCCAAGTCAAATAAATATATTCATGTTCAAATATTAAAAGATACAAAAACAATATGAAATGTAAATTCATTGCTCATTAGTGTAGGATCTAGTTTACATGGTGGATTTGAAAAGTAACACGTCAACCCAAGCTACTCCTAGGCAAGCTACTCCTAAGTGGTGATGGGCAGGCTATCAGAGTGAGAACTGAGCGATATCTGCCATACCCATAGCTTACTCTGACTGTTCCTTTTACTTAGATATTTTCTAGATCTCAAGTGACGGCGTCTCTTCCGTGGATTGACCTCCCAATCTACCAAGATTGGAAGCCAAAGCGTCACATTTCTCCTTTGCCCCTCAACTTTCTCTTCATAATTGCTGAGGGGCACAGGGCCCTGGGTGGGGCTTTGGGTTCCCAGGCATTTCCGCACCCTCCTCAGCTCCCTGCCATGGAGTGGCTTCGGTCACCCAGGCTTTACTGTGGTCGGCAGGGAGGGTTCTGTAAGGGCGCTCGGTTATGGCCTTGGCCTTGCTCGGGGCCTTGGGTCTGTTCGGCCAGGCAGCTTGGGGAACAACAACAACAACAAATCCTAGGCATGACAGCAATAACTCTTGGGAAAATGTACAGTTGGATACAAAAGTTCATTACTCACACAAATATATGACAATTCCTTTCAATATTCTATACGATATCCAGTTGAATGGGGTAAAAATTGGTAAACAAAAGCAAAAGGAAATACATCAAATTATAGTAAACTTTCTCACCATTACATGGCTTCACCCCTCTGAGATTTTGTATTACCCATACAACTATAATATACTAACTTAGCACTATGCTCCCAGTACCAGGAATAAGGATTATAATCAGAAAGAATGATTAATATAAGCTATAACGTTTTACCATACTGCAATTGTAATTTGCATATCAACGAATATGCCTACTTGCCAATAGGTCCCTTTGAGACCTTTTTCTTCTACCGATGTGTTACGAACTCCCAAGACAGTTAACTGGTTGAAGGTAAAGTGGGTCTCCAGACGAGGAATAACCCATACACTCGACTAAGGTAGATGAGCCTAGTACGAAACTAATCCTGGAATCAACCACACCTCACAATTACTCACAGAGTTACAAAAACAAAACATTTTTGCACACCCTCAGGCGGCTTCCTCACTAATATGATCAGCTAGGGTCCTCAGTGCTCCCCAGTGTCCCAATGTACCCAGTACCTACTCAACTAACAACCATCTGTATTGAAGACACAAAGGAATCATATCACAGCGGCTTACTCTAAAGAGTTCTTCCGCCAGTAACTTGTGCATTTAAAACAAAATGACAAATGAAGAGAAAACATATGGAAACAGCATTAAATAATAAAAACAAATCAATCATTCAATAATTTCACCATCCCTGTTCCTGTTACTTAGTGAACAGACACAATTATGTTCCTTACTACACAAAATGCACAGTTCACACATTATACAGTATGTAATGCACAAGAACACTTTGCCTTAACCTGGCACAAATTTGTCTGGAGGCTTACGAGTTCTGGGTAGCAACACCACAACCTCCTGTGCCGCATCATCTACCATCTGCACAGGTTCACATAACCACTCTTCTTTTCCAAAGTATGGTTTGATTTTTTCAGCTGCTCTTTCAATCTTAGACAAATCAAACATATTCAATAATTCATATGCGGCTCCGTGCCTTTTCTTTTCCATTACCTTGAAAGGCCCGACCCACTTAGGATTTTTTTTTTTACTGGTTCCAGGTATGGTAGTTTCATATTTCACCCAAACTAGTTCATCTTTTTCAACACATTTGTTAACCCTTTTCCTGTTCGCAATACCATGGTAGGCTCTACCCTTTTTCCTATGGGTTTCCTGAATTGTCTTATGGGCTACTTCTAAACTTTCTTTCCGATTAACATCACAAATTCAGGTAATTCAGAAACACCCTGCCTGTGAGCATGACAAGAAAAGAAAGCACACATGGCTGGTGTGTACGGCCATGTTAACCCACTGGGCCCCAGCGACGCAGCGTTTGCGTCCACAATGTATGTAACGCTAAACCCCAGCAACGCAAACCATGCGTCCACCACTAAAAAATATATTATTCGGCTCGTATGGTAGGAAATGGCTTGAAAATTGGAGGGGAGGTACCGTAGAATGTTGGCGAACAGGGACGGTATGCGTGAACCGGCCAGCCAGGCCACGCGGGTGGTGGTGGTGGGATTAGTGGCGCCACTTTACCCACTTATTTTACCGCAAATTTGGACCTTATATTACTCCTATCGTATGGGAGCTAGAGGCTTGAAATTTGTGTGAGACACTCCTTAGGATGTAAGCATTACAATGCCATACTCAGTTGTCACCCTAGTGCTGCCGGGCGGGTGGTCATGCGGGGGAGGTGATGAAAAACACTGTACCCACTTATATCCAAACGACTTTCGACCTCATTTACTCTTGTTCTATGGTAGCTATTGGCTTGATATTTGTGTGAGACACACCTTAGGATGTACGCCTTACTTGACCATGCTCAGCTATCCCCCAAGTCCTGCCGGGCGGGTGGTCATGCGGGGGAGGTGATGAAAGACACTGTATTCACTTATCTCCCAACAACTTTCGACCTCATTTACTCTTGTCCTATGGTAGCTAGGCCTATTGGCTTGATATTTGCATGGGATATTCCTTAGGATGTAGGTAATGTAGGGCAACCCACAAATCTCGGTTTGTTGGGACAAAGGACGTGCGTGACAAAGGAAAGTCAGTTTACCCACACATCTCGCGAGTGCAACACCATGTCGGATTTACCACGCCGTTACCCACGCAGGGGAATATCCCTGGTCGATGCCTTGGCCATACTTGAGGAGAGTGATGTGCCTGATAGTGACACTGGATCATCATATGACGATTCAGAGGACGAATATAGTCCCACTGTGGCCGAGTATGATGAAATGCATGAGAAGAAATCCTATCTCCCCATCGCTTAACGGTACACCAGGTTACAACAAAGGGAGAAGAGTAGCTATCATTCCCCTGCTCCCCACCCCGTGACATCTACCTCGCTACCGGCAGACGCTGCAGACGCTCTGTCAACGCTCTCACGATATCGATCATAATTTGAGTATTAACTACTCATCCTCTTCATTCTTGTGCATGAAAGGTGGTTAAGAGCACGTTTAACCATCCTGTAGTTTAGTAAGTAACACTGCACGATATTTCGCTGTGTATTGACTGATAAACTTTGTGTTTATCACAAGACTCCTGCTCGGACAGGGCGCCACTAGCGCCATCTGTTGTTTTGTTTTGTTTGTAAACAAACGCTCTCTTCTTAGTTGATATAAAATCGTAGCCCCTAATTTTACCCATTACCTACTGTAGTAAGTATCAATTTAACTGCCTTGTATGTAAGTAAAGCTTTGCATATTAATTTGCTAATAAACAATATTGTATACTAACTAACCTGCCTACAGGAACGAACGCCGACGCCATTTTGTAAACAAACTTTTCTTGGGGATTATACATATTAAATTCCAGCCAATGTTGTAGTAAATTTAAGTGTATTCATTTATCTTTTCCCCCTAGATATATTCTTGACTTTTTCTCCTCAGAGTGATTTTACTTTAAGCTAAGGGTGGTATTTGTACAAACTAACCTAGCCTAACCCAACCTGCCAAGCTTTTAACCTAATCCAAACCTAGCCTAGCCTATAGCCAGCCAATCTGTATTTAGTATCCTACTGTAGCTATATATATCTGTAATTTTAGTTGTTGCTTGCACGATCTTGTAGTAACCTTTGACTGATACATTTTGTTTTGTTTTATCTAAAAAGAGTAGGCTACAGTGACACCAGGGCCATCTGTTGATACAGTATATTAACCCCTTGTGTGCGGCCACAATTTATTTTTATATAATCTCTATTTGGTGAATTGTATATTTAGTTACATATTCTGTTATATATATATATATTTGTTTAAGGTTAGGTTATCACACCTGGTAGCCTATTTCTGCGTATTTCAATTTTTTTTTTTTCGGTTAGGCTATTCAACGCTGGTAGCCTATTGGTGCGTATTTACATTTAAAAAAAAACTTTTGGTTAGGCTATCGCCCCTGGAATCCTAATTCTGCGTATCTCAAATTTTTTGTTTTCGGTTAGGCTATCACCCCTGATAACCTATTGTTGTGTATTTCAACATTGTTTTCGGTTGAAGTGATTGAAGTGTTTCTAAAGTGAGTGAAGTGTTTTAAAGTGAGTTGAGTGTTTTAAAGTGAGTTAAGTGTTTTAAAGTGAGTGAAGTGATCTGAAGAAACTGACTGGTACCATGCCTCGCACTTGTACGAACTGCGCCAGTAGGTTTGGTGAGTCCATGTTTGTTACGGTCGATCTTCAAGTCTGCCGTCTCTGCCAGCAACAAGAGAATTTGACAGTGAAATTAGATGAAGCCTACAACAAGATCAACGTCCTCACCATGAAGCTGGAATCACTCCAAGAGTTTGTAACACTCAACGTTGGAGTACCACTAACTTCAATTGTCACCGTAACTCCAGCAGCCACCAACGCCCCTACGTCAACTGCCAACAATTCAACGCCTGCAGTAGCCATTTCATCTGATGGTTCCGATACTCAAGAAACAAATAGTAACTCTCTTCCCCCTCAAGACAACTTCCGTGTTGTTAGGAACAACGTTTGCCCCAACACCAGGAAACCCATACCGATTACCGAGTGTCAAAACCGCTTCCAGATACTCGCAGACTCAGATGACGAAGCGGAAATAGAAGAAGTCCGGCTCGTGGGAGACTCGATGATACGTGGTCAGCTCACAGAGTTTTGCGCCAGAGCACCTAAGACCAGGAAGCGTTTTTGTATCCCTGGTGGTGGTGTGGACGACGTAGTTGCTGCAGTTGACGAAGTATCTAAGCTGGCCCCTGCTAATACAATGTACGTCATCCACGTTGGATCCAACGATGTACAGCGAACCCGGTCGGAAGATTTGCTTTTAAAGTACCAGCAGCTGATCAAGTCGTTTAAGGAGAAGTCATCAAGGATCATCGTCTCAGGAATCGTCCCCCGGCTTGGTGTAGAGAGCCGATTTTACAACATAGCTACCAGCACAAATCGTTGTCTAGCAAACCTCTGCAGGAAGGAAAACGTGGGATTCGTCGACACCTGGGACAATTTCTACTACGATGACTATTTGTTTTCGGACGATGGAGTTCATCTGAACCAGGTGGGAGCAGCACGTTTTGGGCGTCTTCTCAACGATGCGGTGAAGGATTTTCGGAGAAGAAATCGACTCGGCACAGGACAACTAAGAAGGAGGACCGAAGACAGCGAGGGCGGCAACCTGCGAAGGAATTAAATGCTAATCTGTCAAGAACCGCGAATTTGGATAAAGCTCCACCAACATGACCCAAATTCAAAACCGCCAGGGATAACGACCGAGGACCGATGTCAGCCATGAATGTAAATGTAGATCCGATCAAAATCAAAAATTTGATTAAAGAACGTTCTGTGAGTTCTAAAACCGCAACTTTAAAGGTTTTCTATGCAAACGCTCGGAGCATACGCAATAAATTTTCAGATTTAGAGGAACTAGTGTTTACTGAAAATTATGATGTGATTGGTATAACAGAATCTTGGCTCAATACAGTAGATAGAGACTTTTTAGCAGAGTATTCACTTCCCGGTTATGTAATGTTTGAGAAAAGCCGAATAAATAAAAATGGAGGTGGCGTTTTATTTTATATCAAAGAAAGTCTTAACCCGACCCTCTTGTCAAAACCTCAAATTGTGAACGTCGACACATCTTTTGTGCTAATAAAGAATAATAAAGGTACAAAACTAATACTTGCATTAATATACAGACCTCCAGCTCAATCAGTGCAAACTGACCGAGAAATTTATGAACAAATTGCAGATGTAAGTAACTCACAAGATACCGTATTTTTTGGCGACTTTAATTTACCTGTGAAAAAGTGGGGCGATACTCTTACTTCACACTCCGGACATGACTTGTATACGAACTTGCAAGAGAGTTCGCTTTATCAATTTGTTCGAACACCGACCCGTGGTAATAACGTTCTTGACATTGTACTTGCAACAAAAGAAGAATTAATAGAGAATTTGAATGTTGGTGATGAATTCAGTAACAGCGACCATCGTACGATAACTTTCACTTTAAACTTTACTAGTAACGAACCAAATAGTAGCATCGAAAAAGTCCCTAATTTCAAGAAAGCAAACTTTCATAAACTTAGAGCTATGTTTAAAGAAACTGACTGGAGCTTTTTAATTAACAATAACGACATAAATACATCTTGGAAGTTATTCGAAACCACTTACCTAAAAGCAGTGCAAGACTGCATACCATCGAAAATACGGCGTCCAGGCCATAATAATAAGCCCAAATGGTGGAATAAAGATATTTCAAACTGCCTGCTTGCTAAAAAATTTGCTAATGATAGATTAAAATCCTCACAAAATGACGAAGAACGGGTGAAATTTGTAGAGCTACGACGCAAAGCCAAAAAGTTAATTAAGCAAAGTAAAAAGACCCTTGAGTTACATATTGCGAATCAAAGTAAAACAAACCCGAAAGAATTCTATAGTTATATCAGAAAGAAAAAAGTAGTTACTTCAACTGTTGGACCGTTAGTCGATGAAAATGGAGAATACACCAAAGACGAAGTACAAATGAGTAATGCCCTCAATACCTTCTTTGCATCAGTTTTTACAACAGAAGACCTCAGTGATATCCCTACACCATCGCCGATTCAGATTGATAATTCAGATGTTCTAAGCAATATCACCGTTACAGAGAGAGAAGTATTGAATTCTTTAAATAAACTCAAAGTATATAAAACGCCTGGACCTGATACAATCTCGCCTAGAGTTCTAAAGGAAGCTAAGGATGAGCTCTCCAAACCACTGACATTACTATTCAAAAAATCCTTGCAGTCTGGAACTATGCCTGATCAGTGGAAGATAGCCAACGTAACACCGATATTCAAAAAAGGCAGCAAATCCCTACCCAGTAACTATCGTCCAATTAGCTTAACCTCAGTTGTATGTAAAATGCTTGAAACGGTCATAAGAGACAGACTCGTAAATCACTTATAGGAAGATAACATACTTAAAGATACTCAACACGGCTTTCGTAAAAAAAAATCCTGTTTAACAAACCTCTTAGACTTCTTCCACGATATCCTCAACCTCTACGATGAGAGTAAAGCTGTAGATATTGTATACCTTGCTTTTCAAAAGGCCTTTGACAAAGTTCCCCACAAACGTTTACTGCTAAAACTAAAAGCGCATGGAATACAAGACGGTGTGTTGAAATGGATAGAAAATTGGCTCAGCGACAGAAAGCAAAGAGTAGTCATAAACGGTAAGGCATCTAAATGGACCAATGTAAGTAGCGGGGTACCCCAGGGATCGGTACTAGGACCAATTCTCTTTCTAATTTACATCAACGACATAGATGAGGGTCTCACCTGTACAATCTCAAAATTTGCTGACGATACAAAAATTGCAAATAGCGTACTCTCAAAAGATCAAGTTGACGATATGCAACACAATCTAGATAAATTGTCACATTGGGCCCAAATTTGGCAAATGAGTTTCAATGCGGATAAATGTAAAGTACTACATATCGGATACCTAAATGAGAAAGCAAGCTATTCGATGAATGGCACTCAGCTTAAGAATGTAAACAGAGAAACCGATCTGGGAGTAACAATATCGAGTAACCTAAAACCGAGTCAACAATGTTCAGAAGTTGTTGAGAAGGCAAACAAAATAATTGGCTTTATAGGCAGATCATTTGAGCATAAATCCAAAGACGTAATCCTAACCCTTTACAATTCCTTAGTCTGCCCTCTTCTGGAATACTGTGTTCAATGCTGGTGCCCTTATTACCAAAAAGACATAAACAAGCTAGAACGAGTTCAATGTAGAGTTACCGAAATGATACCTAGCCTAAAGAACAAACCATACGAAGAGCGTCTTAGAGAATTAAATCTATTTCCTTTAACCCAGCGCAGATTAAGAGGTGACTTAATTCAAGTGTTCAAAATCATCAAAGGCATCGACAATATGAACTGTAGTAAGTACTTCACTATCGACCAATCTAATTACACACGGGGAAACGGTTGCAAAATTATTGGTAAATCTTTTAACTCACACGAATCTAAGAATTTCTTCTTCAATCGAGTTGTCAACTTGTGGAATGGGCTTCCCCGAGACGTTATAGACTGCAGCACCGTTGATTCATTTAAATTCCGTCTAGACAAATATCTCGCATCAAACCCGCGACTGACTGCGTTTGTAAATGAATAACTTTATTTTATCCTCCCCTCAGTTACTAACCCATATGTCCCCTACTAACTTCCTAGTCCTGCCACGTTAGTGGCAGGGCAGTAGTTCCCTTTCCAATGTTCCCTTACCCACTCTAAACCACTGTTTGGACACTTAATCCTCAGTGTTTTGGAGGACAAGCAGCCTAGAGGGGTCACTAGATCTGTTGTTGCTTGATTTCCTTTGTACTCCTTTGACATAGTGGACTCCCCAGCAAGTGGGGAAGAGGAAGATGAGGAAGAGGAAGATGACCCACACCACCCCATGGCCTTCCTCAACATTCCACCTTCTCATCGTAGGGCAGAGAAGAGAAGAGGTGAGGATTTGGAGGAGGAGGAGGAGGAGGAGGGTGAGGTGCGCCAAGATCCGACACCACACGTGCCTCGCCGTGGTGCTCCCCTACCGCGTTTGCCTTCCCAACCACCCCTCATTCCCTCGCCACTCAAAGCGCCAACCCCTCACACTTTCTATGGGTTGCGCAGGGGTGCAGCCATATTTGCAGCGCAGCCATTGACTTCTTCAGAAGCAACAGATGAGGATATGCTTGCCCTAGAATCATCTCCACCACGCCACCCACGCCCTGCCGCACGCCGCCTGTTTCCCTCATCACTCCGGATTGACTCGCCCCCACCATCACCTCCCGGACCACTACTATACTCACCTGTAGCTTCTCCTCAGCCTGGGACCTCCCACATACACGGCCCTCAGACACCATCACCGCCTGCGTCGCCACAACACCCTGATTGTGCGGAACGCCCTATAAACATACGTGGGCGTGCCCGTTGTCCTATGCGTGTGCGTGGCCGAAGGGTGTCTAAGGTGACCCTAATACGCCCCACCCCTGGCGGTGCGAGAGCAATGGCTGGGCCGGCTCGACCAGGGGCAAGAGGGCCAAGAGGGGCAAGAGGAGGGGCAAAAGGCACGGCAAGAGGCAGGGCAAGGCCCTCCCGCCCTGATGGTGACTCCCGTCCTGACGACTCTGACGACAAAGGTGCCGCTCAACCCGATGTGTGGGATTGGGCCGATGGAGACAACTTTGTGCCCACCGACTACAACTTTGTGGACGCTGGGATTGCCGGCCCTACGCTCCCAAACCAGGGGCGGCAGACCACGAGACTGGAGATCTTCAGGCAGTTCTTCACTACAAATCTCGTGGCTCTAATTGTTGACCAGACCAACTGGTACAATTTTTATTTCATGGCTGGGAAGGAGTAGTCAAAATACTCTGCAAGGCTGTCATGGTCCTCCCTAGATGTCCCAGAGTTTTACACATTCTTGGCCATTGTAATGCTGATGGGGGTCACAAGGAAATCCTCCATAAAAAAGTACTGGTCCTGGGATCCCCTCGTCCGAACCCCTATTTTTGGCCAAATAATGAGCAGAAATAGGTTCACGGCCATAATGGGGAACCTCGATTTCATCGACAGCCTGGCAGCCCACACCAGAAATCAAAGTCAACCCAGAGCAATGAAGGACTCCATGGAGAGAATAAGACCCATTTTTGAGTACCTGAAGCTGAAGCTTGCTGCCACCTTCAAACCCCATCAGAAGCTCATTATTGATGAGAGTTTGCTGCTGTGGAGGGGAATATTGGCATCCGGCAGTACATGCCCAGCAAACGACATCGATATGGCCTGAAGACCTTCGTGATGTGTGACTGTCGAACTGGTTACATCCAGGACCTAATTCTGTATATGGGCAAGAAAACAGAATTGGTGGAAACGAGGACATACGGAATTTCGGGGCCGTCATCATCACCTTGCTGCAGGGCTACCTGGACAGGGGCCACATACTGTACCTGGACAACTGGTACACCAGCCCCTCCCTTGCCAAGTTCCTGCATAGCCGCACTACAGGAGTCTGTGGCACCGTCAGGAGGAGTCGGATCTTCATGCCCGAACTACCACCCAGGCGGGAAAAGGGCTCCATCATCCACAAGCAGGCTAACAATGTCCTCATGTTTTCCTGGATGGATAACCGGGATGTGAACATCCTCACAACAGTCCACCTTCCCATCTTCCAAGACAGCAGACATCGTGACAGAGCAACTGGCGAAGTTATCAAGAAACCTTTTGCCATTTGTGATTATAACATCAACATGCGGCTGGTGGATAAATCAGATGCTGTCATCTCGTCATGTGAGTGTGCAAGGAAGACGATGAGGTGGTATAAGAAGTTATTCTTCCACCTCCTCGATCACACCCTCTATAACAGCCATATCCTCAACTCAATAATCACCGGCAAGCAGGAAACGATGGAGAACTTCTGCATCGAGTTGTCCAGGGAGGTGTTGAGGGAATACATGACTGCCCCCCACTTCGAGCAACCCCCCACCCATCGACGCCCAGCAGCAGAAGGGATTGCCAGGCTGACACAACGCCACTTCCCTGAATATGTGCCGCCCACAGAACACAATGACAAACCCCGAAGACGGTGTCATGTGTGCCGCAACACGACACAGAGGGAGCCAACAAAAACAGATACCAGGTGGATGTGCACAGAATGTGATGTTGCACTGTGTCTCCCAGACTGCTTCAGGGAGTATCACACCCTTGACCATTTCTAAAACTGTACTCAAAGACTGCGATAAAAGACGCTATGAAATGTGAAGTGTGTGTATAAACCTAGTGTAAATAATGAATATATACAAAGTGCCGAACACAATATGTAAGTGAGATTTACACTCAAATATACGTAAAACAGTGACGGACAACAATAAGTGAAAATATATACTATTTCTAAGTAAAACGTGCGTAAAACAATGTGTGAAACTCATATTGTATAACTATAAAACATATGACAAAGTAATAAACTGAATAAAGAGGGGAAGAGACATGAAAACTGAATAAAGCAGGGGAGTAAGAGAGATTGACGCAAGAAAAGGGAAAGTGTTGTTGGCGCGTGTCAGTCAGCTGGGTGTGTGACAGTTCGTGCGTTCTGTTATTATCCGAGATCATGATGGCCGCCAGTATCCATGGCAACGAGGACGCGCCACGCTCTTGCCACTCGTGTGCACTTACAAGACTTATATCTAAGCACTTTTCACACTGTAACTTCACTTACAATGACATTATGTGATACATGTTGCTAATATATGATCTATGAAGTGGTGGAGTGGCCTTGCCACTGGATTGGTAATCCAATGGACCCGGGTTCAAATCCCGATATGTCAATGGGAAGATATTATTGGGATTGGATTTGTGCTGTACCTAGTATCAGTGCATTACCACAAAGCCCACCGAAATGCCAAAAAAATACCCTCATTGTTCTCTGATTAAAATAGCACTGTATGAATATTCCCATATTCAAAATATGCTACAGGGAGACAATGCCTAGTGAGTTCACTGCTCAATAGGTGGCATTCTGAGAGTGAGGGTCTGAGTCTGGAGGGTGAGACATTTGAACGAAGCAACCAGCGGCTTCAGAGATGATCTTCGAGATGATGCTTCGAGCCATGAATGGTGCTTCACATGTCTCACTCCCCAGACTGGAACGAGACCTCACGGGCTTCACCGTGTTAAGGGGTGGATTGTAAGGGCTCTCAGCCTATGCCCGAGAGGGAGTAGTTGGAATATAGAAAAAAACAAAAACAAAAAAAACACATGATGCTCGGGTGGTGTAAATAACCGTCACTCGCAAACTCGCCGCATCGTACATCTGCCATGCTCAACTGTGGCTGGCCGGGCGGGAAGTTTGAAGGCCGCCCGGCACCAGCTGATGTATGAGGCTGCCCCCCCCTTCCCCCCCATACGACCCCCAAATGACCGAGGTGAGTAATTTTTTTGTCTTCATTTCTCACCTTTTTCTTCCATTTTAGCAAAAAAAAAAAAAATGTTGGCCAAAACGGCCGGTCCCTGGATGTAAATTTATTCTAAACTAGCTGGGGCTCAGTGGGTTAAGTACCCACTGAGTTTCTCTCAAGAACTTTGGCCACCTCAAAGGGTGTCCTTTACACAAAGTTGCCAACACTGATTTCATCGTTCTATGCATTCTTTCACTCAAACTGTTCCCTCGAGGATGGTAAGGCAATGTGAAACCCATAGATATTTTATACTTAGCACACAAAGATTTAAATTTCTGGGAGGTGAACTCGCCTCCAATATCTTGAATTAATACTCTGGGTACACCATAATCATACAAATATTTTTGAAAATTATCAGAAACTTCCTCTGTGGTTATACTTTTAAGAGGGTAGTACTTTACATAACGACTGTAGTGATCCAACACTGTTAACCCACTGAGCCCAAGCTAGTTATAAATAAATGTACCACCAGGGACCAGCAGGTTTTGACAACATTTGTTTTCCAGAAACAATAGCGAATGGGTTAGGAATGAAGGAAAAACCACAAAAAAACGATAAAAAAGGTCAAACATTGGTCCTACGGAGCCCCCGAAAACGGATTTTACAAGAGTAAAACATTAAAGGCAATATCCCCAAAAAAACATGTTTTTGCACGCTCACGCGCACGCGGTTGGACTTTGAGAGTGTTCAACCATCGCCATGGTTGCGTGGGATACTTACACAGTTCCCATACAAATCTAAGCCCTCTAGGTGCCATAGGACCGGAGTAATTAACACTGATGCGACGTATGTGACGCTGGGGTTTAGCGTTACATTCATTGCCGACGCACTGTTAGCGTCACTGGGGCTCAGTGGGTTAACACATAGCGATATCCTTGGGCACCATTACACATGTCTGTTAAATCAATACTAATCCTATCAAGAGGTTGAATTACGGGAGGAAGTTCCTACCACTGCTGTGACAAGCCTTTCTCACCTTTGTATCTTTGACATTGTTCACAAGCAGTTACATATTTCATCATATCAGCTCTTAAATTAGGCTAATAGAACATAGTTTCAGCTTTATTAATAGATTGTTTTCTTCCCAAGTGTGCAGATTCAATGTCATGGGCACAATGCAGAGCCTCCCTCCTTAACTCTTTAGGTACAACAAGTAAATATTTAAAAGTATTATCCTTTCTCTCTACAACATAATACAGTATGTCATCTTTGACTACAAACTGATTAAGCACCGATTTTGGGTATTTATGCTTTGGAATATCACCACCATTCAGAAAATTAATTAAATCTAGCCATCTCTTCTCTTTTCTCTGTAAGTCTCTCAGTTCTTCTCTGTTTTTTCCCAATAGTTGTTCTCCAGATTACCACACTATCTTTCGTACAGGTCTACTCAACTGATCCACTACATCATTACTTCTACCAGATTTGTAGTCAATATGATAATTAAAATCTCTCATCTCAAGTATCCATCTGTTCATGCGTGGAGATTTATTTTTTAGCTTGAATACAGATATTAGTGGTTGATGGTCAGTCTTTATGAAAAACTTACTACCCCATAAGAAATGGTGGACCTGTCTACAGGCTAATACAATTGCAAGGGCTTCTCTATCAGTGACTGAATATCTACATTCTACTGGCTTAAGCTTCCTAGAAAAGTAACTAATGGGTTTAATAGACGGATCATCTTGAATTTGCATCAATACTGCCCCGACATATGTGTCACTAGCATCTGTATGTAGTATGAAATGTTTGGTCATGTCGGCCTTAACTAATACGGGAGCATTTGTGAGTTTTTGTTTTAGGGATTCAAATTATATCTGACAATCCTCACCCTAATTAAAAACAAAAACATTCTTAGTGAGATTAATCAAAGGTAATGCAATTTCAGCAAATTTGGGAATGCTTTTCCTATAAAACCCACCCATCCCCAGGAATCGTCTTACTTCCTTAACATTAGTTGGAGAGTTCATGTTATAGACAGACTCAACATTCTCAGGGTCAGGCCTGCAGCCTTCTTCCGAAACAATATGTCCTAAGAATTTAACAGATTTTTGGCCAAATTTACATTTACTGAGATTTAACATGACTCCTGATTCATCTAACTTTTGAAACAAAACACTTAGTCTCTCAATTAACTCTGAAAAGGTGGATCCCCAAATAATGACATCATCCAAATAATTCCTAACCCATCCTTGTTGTAGTAAAGGTGATAGTATGTTATTCATCTGCCTTGTACAAATAGCGGGGGAACATGAGAGGCCAAAAGGGAGTCTCCTAAAGCGATATAAAGACAACCCGTCAGTAAAGGTGGTCAAATCTCGGCTCTGTTCATCTAACATAACTCGATAATAGGCAGCAGCTTCTACCAACTCATCTAGCCTGGGTAAAGGTTGGATGTCGGTCTGCAAATGGGTGTCGACTTTAACGTAATAAAAAAAAAGCCGTTTTGAACCATCCGTCTTATTAACTAAAACTATTGGACTTAACCAAGCTGCAGTAGATGTTTAAATTATGCCTTTCTCAACTATGGCATCCATCATGTTTGTGATCAAATGTCGTGCATGTTCTGGGTATCTATACATGGGTGCTCTTACTGGGTTAGTGTCAGCTACCTCAATATGCGCTGCAGGTCCCTTAATAGTTCCTATTTCTTTAACTGAAATGATGAACAATTGACTATGTGTTGTAATCAGTTCGCTCAGTAGGTGTCTTTGCTCTGGTGTTAGGTGTTCCCAGTCGCAATTCTCTAAAAGAGTATGAAGTCTCGTCTCTCTGTCACCTACTACTGGAGTTTGGTCATTATCAGGTATCATATCATTGTACAACTTAATAGGACAACATCTGGCTGGAGTGTCACTTAAATCTTCTTGACTAACACAAACATACTCTCCAACAGTGGTAACCGAGTGTAAAGTTATATTACCATTGGTGTTATTGGTGAAGGGCATTAGGATATCCTTAGTGTCTGAAACTCTACAGCAAATAGGAAGTTGGCTTTGGCCACAACGAGCATTAGGCATGAGTTCTAAAAGTTGCCCTGGCTGTTCATGAACTTTAATAGGAATTATAGAAATTTGGTGTGGAGGCAGTTTCAACCGAGAAACTAATCTTACTTGAGAAAAAACTTGATCTGTATCTGTCCTCTTGATAAAGTGATCCCTACTCTTTTTAATGAACGATACAAATTTCACGGAGTAGGTAAAGACAGACCATCTAAATTCACACTTCTGATAATCTAATGACATTGGAGACTTACTAAGCAAATCAGACCCCAACAAAACTTCACAAGGCAAGTAGGTGTCAGGTACTATTTCTACTGTGTGGTGGATAACTTTATCTACTCCAAGAAGAATGTCTGCCATTGCCGTTCCTAATTGTGGTATGGAGTTTCCTGTGATACCTATTAAACCTGGTACCTGTCTATTCTGATGAATCTGTAGGCTTAACTTGGTTACCAATGATTTACGAACCAAAGTAGCTTCACTGCCTGTATCAACTAGAGCTTCACATGATTTCTGGTTAATTATTACATTGATACAAGGAGACTTATTTGAAGGTTTTCCAGATCCTAGTCATGAACTATGTCTTGCTGCTCTACCTCAGCAATCGGGACGGCCTGGTCTGCATCCCAACCTCAAGCAGTCAAAACCGGCATTTGGTGCTGGTTTGAGAGGACGGATAATTGACTATGCCCTCGTTTCATACAATACCTACAAAAACTGGTATTTTCTTTTAATCTATCCAGTTGCTCGGTCAACTTGTTCACTTTAATCTGCAACAGTTATACCCTGTTATCTACTGGTTTTACTGGAATTCTTGAGCACTCAAGGTTACTCGACTGTTTGACTTCATAGACAGGTCTCTGATATTCTTCCGATATTCCATGGTCCACCTGTCTTTCATACTCAATGTTCTCTATAAATCTAGTCAAAGATATTTCATCATCCAGGAAATCTTGGATTCGCTCTTGAACATGTGTAGGTAAGCCACAGTACAGTTTCTTCTTTATCAGCTTATCCCGCTTAGGCAGGGTATCGCTGTTGAATTTAGCCTCCAAAGCTGAATATTTACACAATATTCTGTTAGCAAAAGCTCGAGGACTCTCTTCATAGTCATATTTCTGATGCTCAATCTCTCTCCATGCAAAAGTTACATTAGTTGAACTTGGGAAATGATTCATTAATCCATGTTTCAGAGTGTCCCAATCTACTATCCTACCTTTTGAGATTTCCGTTTGGATCAAAGTACCTAACGAAGTATCTACTCTAGCCTGAGCTACTCTAACTCGCTCAGCATCCTCAGTCAGACAACCTGCTATCTGACTAAAAAAAACTCTCAAGTCTACTTTCTGTTTCTACACCATCCAAATGAGATAATTCTAATAAAGGGATATCTCGAGGTTTAAGGAAAGAAGTCTGTACTGGGTGCTTAGCTGGTGTGGAAGTAACTGCAGGGCATGTTAGCCGTGAACACAGAATCACTAGGCAATGTTTGGTTCACTCTCACATCATTCTGTAACTTATTCATTTGAACTTCTAATTTAGCAATAGTGTCACACTGCAGTTTTATAATACCCATCATCTGTTTCAAGGTGTCAGAAAATAGTTCACTCTCTCCGTCATTGGCAATCGCTCCCGTCTGATTAATTTCATCCATGGTTATTGAATTACTGGTATTAGATTTCTGACCCAGTAAATATGCTATAAAAATGCATAACTTACCACAGATACTTATAATTAAACATGGGATATATAGTCATAATGTATGTGATACAAGTACAAGTAAAAACAATTGCTATGCCCTCTAGCACTACACATCTTGGCACTGCTTATTCTTGGTTTGCAAAACGGCAATCATATTCTACCTAGTAATGCATCAGATTTATCAGAAAAATGCAATATATGAAAAGACATCTCAATACCACACTTGAATCATTAACCTGACAAGCGCGATATAGACCTAGGTGCTAGGGTAGTTATTTGTGCATTTCTAGCACTGGATTCTGACATAATTCGTTATATTTACAATATAAAGCATTATTTGTTTTCGGTATGCTTTTATTTTACATATATGATGTATATATGAACCTTCAAGAGTGCTAAAATAAGTGGGAAAAGCATTTGGGTGGTGAAAAACGAAGATATTGGCCACCGAGAGAGAGCCACAGGCAGCCCTCCCCTCTCGCTGTCTGGGAGTCAACTGAGACCATGGGGCGGTGTGTGCCGGTGTCTGGGTGTTGCATAACGATCTTTTATGCAACCCACTTGTGCTACATTATCGCGGGAGAGAAAAATAACCGATAAATGATGATAATAAGAGGATAAATAGGTGATAATTGAGGAGGGGGGGGGGGGGAATAAGGTGGGAAGGAGGGGAGGGGGAGGGGTGAGAAACACATGGATGAGTACTAGAGGGGAATTATCTCACCTAGAGACAAAATCCTTTGTTTTGATAGGCCCTTTTTTTTTTGGGAAGGCTTTTTTTATGGTCTTGCTTCCGTGAGGCCTATCGCGTTCCCTATAGGAAGCCTTCCGTGAGGCCTATCGCGCTTGCCGGGTTAAAAAAAGCCCCACATCTACCAAAAATATTAGAAGAGTGTTAGCCTACTTATACCGAAAGTACTCATGATTAATCTTAGGGTAACGTTCTTCAGAGGACATGGGTAAGCCAAATAATCTTGACATAGGATATTAACATAACGTAGGTCTATGGCATGTCAAAATTATCTCACCGCTAGCTGCCACCATTCTGTAGTGGTCGAACGAAGGTCTTGCTCGTTTCTCCTCGTTGAAGGGTCTTTGGATAGACAGAACAAAAAGATATCCTGCCTAATTAATCATTTTATGCTCCATGTCAACATTAAGTAAGTATATGTTTGCTGCCACCACCCACTTTTGTGGGAAAATATGGGTTTTCTGTCCCGAAATAGTTCATATATATTTGTTTTTTTAATATAGCACCACTCTTAGCTGTAGGGTAGGGATGAGAGAAGGAGACAAGCGGCATCCAACAGGTCCATATATTTCTTGGTTAAAGTTAGGCTACATGAGAACAACACAGCCCTGTTGTCCCCGACTCACACAACTTGACCTTACTCCAGAAGATCACACAACTGGACCACACTGGGTTAACCCAGGACTCGAACCCTCATGGAGGGCGAAATTGATCACTTAAACATTAAAACTAGGGAAGGGAAAGGAAATTTAACCCCTTCAGACTCATATGATGCAGAGGTTGCCAGATTAGTAAGAAGAAATAGAGTTCTCTCACTCTTATTATTACCTCTCCAAAATTAGTTTTCTGACCACAGCTAACTCAAAGACAACTGCAGAGGTTGAAGTAACTAATCTAAAGGTTTGTAAATACCCCTGATGGTAATAAAGGATTTAAAGTATCCCTAATAGGCTCAAAATTGCGTCATATGTCGGAGAGGGTTAAGGGGAGCGTCATCGTGGGCTCATGCCTTCAGTGCCGCTCGTCTCGTTCTGCCGAGTAACGTAACTAATATTCCTCCGCCTCGGGCAAGGAGTTGCTAGCCTCGCCAGTAGGGGAAATCTTTACTAATTAAACTTACTACTTTGAGTCAACTTTACTGGTCCAAGTCAAATAAATATATTCATGTTCAAATATTAAAAGATACAAAAACAATATCAAATGTAAATTCATTGCTCATTAGTGTAGGATCTAGTTTACATGGTGGATTTGAAAAGTAACACATCAACCCAAGCTACTCCTAGGCATGACAGCAATAACTCTTGGGAAAATGTACAGTTGGATACAAAAGTTCATTACTCACACAAATCTATGACAATTCCTTTCAATATTCTATACGATATCCAGTTGAATGGGGTAAAAATTGGTAAACAAAGGCAAAAGGAAATACATCAAATTATAGTAAACTTTCTCACCATTACAACTGCATCGGCTTATCTAGTGTATAATTAGTGTTCACTAAAAATTTAGCCACCTCTCACGGCAAGCGACATTGCTGTCCAGTCAGTAATGGGAAGCATCAAGCCACTGACTTGTCATCCCCATCAACATATTATACCTTTTGTCAGTCTGAAATATTGTTTTCGCAACCATTCCCGATAGTACACAGGGTTGATCGTTCTAATGTGAATGTTATGCTGATTCTACTCATTTGAATCTGGCATTTACGATTATATACTTCGTATTCGTAAATGCCCTATTGAATGGAGTAAAATCGTCATGATAATATTAGCATGACAAAATGGTATATGCCATCAGGGATCCGAGCATTTTCACTGATTTCACACTTTTATTGTACATGCAATTATTATGCTACTTCATATTATTGGTGCCTAAAATACCTTCCCTTCATCATGTATTGCATAGTCATGATCACTACTAGCTGCACATTTGTTTCAACTAGTATCAACCCAAGCGAAACTGCGTAATGTTTTAATGTATATCAGATTTTAAATTCAAGTTTGTGTAACCTTATTAGTGCACATAACATTACCTATTGAAACTATAATTTGTATAATAATAATTATTATTATTATTATTATTATTATTATTATTAGTAGTAGTAGTACTAATATTTTATATATTATTAACCATAATTATTTTAGCTTTAAATACCGGAATATACCCTTATATATATATATATATATATATATATATATATATATATATTTATTTATTTATTATTTGCTAAATGTAAGGAATGAAGAGCCAGCAAACATAGCTGGATATGGTGTGGGAGGGAGAAGAAGAGAAGTAGTGGAGGAGGAGGTGGGGATCAGGAGGTCAGAAGTGTGGGAAGCCATGAAAAGAGTGAAGTTGGGGAAAGCACCAGGAACAGATGGAGTGTGTGGGGAAATGTTGAGGTATGGTGGTGAGATAGTGATAGAATGGGTATGGAAAATGTGCAAACTAGCATGGGAGAAGGGGAGTGCACACGATGACTGGAAGACTGGCATAATAGTCCCCTTATATAAGGGCAAAGGGGAAAGAGGAGTGTGTGGTAACCACCGAGGAATATGTCTTCTATGCGTAGTAGGGAAGGTATACAGTAGGGTAGTGATTGAGAGAGTGAGAGTGAGAACGGAGAAATGGATAGGCGATGAGCAGGGAGGTTTTAGGAAGGGAAAAGGATGCGTAGATCAGATTTTTACCCTGAATTGTGTTGTGGAGAAGTATCTGGAGAAGAAACGAAAGGTGTATGTTGCCTTTATGGACTTGGAGAAGGCCTATGACAGAGTGGATAGAGAAGGTTTGTGGAAAGTACTAAGAATATACGGAGTAGAGGGCAAGTTGCTGAAAGCAGTGAAGAGCATGTATGAGGGTGCAAAGGCGGCAGTACGTGTGGAGAGTGAGCAGAGCGAGTTCTTTGACCTGAATGTTGGTTTGAAACAGGGGTGTGTGATGTCCCCGTGGTTGTCTACTGTATATATGGATGGAGTCATGAAAGAAATACTATCAAGAGCAGTGGATGTTGGTGTATCACTGAAAAGGGAGGGAATTGAGTGGAAGCTACCTATACTGCTGTTTGCGGATGATACAGTTCTGATGAGTGATAATGAATGGGAGTTGCAGGGTCTGGTAAATGAGTTTGGAACAGTGTGCGAAAAACGGAATTTGAAGGTAAATACGGGGAAGAGCAAGGTTATGGTCTTCGAAAGGGGTGAAGTCACAGAGTGTGAGGTGAAGCTGAACGGTCAGGCTATGGAGATCGTCAACTCTTTTAAGTATCTGGGCAGTGTGTTGAGTAAAGATGGGACTATGGATGAAGAAGTGCGGGAGAGGGTACAACAGGGGAAGAGGGTTGTAGGAACGCTAAAAGCAGTAACAAGAAATAGGGTGGTCAGTATGGAAGTGAAGAAGTCCTTGCATGACAGTGTGGTAATCCCGACACTGACTTACGGAAGCGAAGCATGGACGTTGGTTGAGAGACTCAGACCAAGAGTGAGAGCAGTGGAAATGAATTACTTAAGGAGTGCGTGCGGAGTTACATGGAGGGATAGACAGACTAATGAGGAAGTAAGAAGGAGGTGTGGTGTGGAGGTAGATGTGCTGGAAAGTGTGAAAAGGAACAACTTGAGATGGTTCAGCCATATGGAACGTATGGAAAGCGAGAGAATGACTAAGAGGGTGTACGAGAGCGAGGTGGAGGGACAGAGAGGGAGAGGTAGACCGAATATGATGTGGAAGGATGGAGTGAGGAAGTACATGAACGAGGGCGGTGCTGGTTGGGGGGAGGGGCGTCGACTGACTGGGGACAGAGGTGCATGGGGGCGGTTCGTTCGTGGCCACCCCTTCGGGGATCACGGCGTCAGGCAATAGATAGATAGATAGATTTATTTTTTATTTTTTTATTTTTTATTATTTTGGTATAATACATAGATTTTTTTTTTTTTTATATTGAACTTTGAACAGTGCTATGTGGCTGAATATACTTTCAACGACCGTGTATACAATACATTTGATTATATGGCCAATACATGAATGCTTATTGCAGTACCGGTATTTATATGCGAAGTTCAAGAGAGAGGGCGAGAGAAAACGGGGGTGGATTCTAAGTTGTCATAGTTCTGAAACTAATGATTAAGGGGAGGCTGACCTTTACACCCCCAATTCACCTTGTATAAGAGATTTGTTTCTGGCATTATACCATTTTAATACCAATGGAAATGCTAAGACTCGCTGACAAATTCATCTCTCTATGTGCTTTCCCATATTGAATAATTGAAGGTGCTGAAAAAAATATATAATATATATATATATATATATGTTGGTAAAGCCAGGTAATAAATTTTCTTTAATACATACGGGGTTGAAAGAAATGGCAATTTCTGCGTTGGAAATTTTATTATTCAAAGTTTCCAGGTCTCTGATGAGTTTTCGCTGGGTGGCAGGAAGTAGATGAAGGAGATGAGCAAAATTCATGGTGGTACAGGGTTACATTAAAGTACATGAAGATACAGGATATACGACGCGTTTCAATGGACAACCAGCATTATCAAGTAAGGAAGGAATGATATAAAAGGTAAACAGGAAGGGTATAAATAGAGGGTGGAGGATCAGAGGAGGCGGAAAACAGGGGGCAAAAGTCTGCGAATGGTGGAAGGCTAAACTAGGAGAGAGAAAGGGGGTAACCGCTTCACGCATTCGCACTGGATGCGGGATGGTGGTCGATAGGTGGGGTCGAAGCTGATTGGCTGCGTGTCGAGCGGCGTGGCCTAAGTTGTGTGGCGCCTACAGAAGACGAAGCTGAAGGAGGTAGTTCGGGGGGCTGCGTACTGAACGTACTGCGTACTGTACTGAACAAACAACACTTCCAAGCTGCCAAACTATTAAGAGACAACCCCAACATCATCATCCGTCGTGCGGATAAAGCTTCCTGCCTCGTGATCCATGACAAGGACAAATATCTTAGAAAAATGGACGTCATCTTAAGTGACAACACTAAATTTAAAAAGATCACCCGCAACCCAACCGACGAAATCAAACGTATTGCCAACACCACCATCACCGCCATCAACGCCAAACAAGGAGGGATCCACCTTAAAAAACTCGTCGGAGAATACACCCCTGGTTATGCGTACGGAACCATCAAAACACACAAACCTGGGAACCCCCTCCGCCCCATCATCTCCCAGATCCCCACTGCCACCTACCAGATCGCCAAGGCCCTGAACTACTTCCTCACCCCCTACGTGCCCAGCCAATTCAACCTTAACTCAGCCCACGATTTCTTGGAAATTTTACGAGACGCCCCCCGTAACAACAACCACACTATCGCCTCTCTCGACGTAGAAAGCCTGTTCACCAACGTGCCAGTGGATAGGACCATTGACATGATTCTACGTCGAATTTATCATTGCCCTGATACACCTACACTGGACATCCCGGAGAAGGCCCTGAAAACACTACTGGAGCTATGTACCAAGGAGGCCTCCTTCCTTTGCCCCCGGGGCAACATGTACAAGCAGATAGACGGTGTGGCGATGGGCAGCCCCCTAGGAGTTCTTTTGCGAACTTTTTCATGGGTACCATCGAGGAAGAGCTCCTAGCTGCCCAACAACCCGCCGTCTACTGTAGATACGTGGATGACATCTTCGTGCAAATCAAGGACCTCCACGAACTACAGGAACTCCAGCGTCGCTTCATGACCTCCTCCGGACTTAACTTCACCTTTGAAAAATCTAACAATTGACAACTCCCCTTCCTCGACATCCTCGTAGCTCTGAACGACCATGGGTTCAAAACCACCGTCTACATTAAACCTACTAACACAGGACAATGCCTCAACGGTGATAGTGAATGCCCCCGCCGTTATCTATCCTCCATCTCCGCCTATGTTAGGAGAGCCCTCACGCATTGCTCTACCTGGGCCGACACCCACCAGGAACTAGAAAGACTATCCCAAGTTTTAGTTAATAACGGATACTCCAACTCCGACATCTCCAGCACCATCAACCACCATCTTGAAAAATGGTACACCCAAAGCCCTCCCAACATTGACCCCCCCAATGAAATTAAGATCTTCTACCGCAATTACATGAACACAAAAACGACGAGGCCGTCTTAAAAGAAATAATCTCCAAGCATGTCCACCCAACCAACCCGGAAAACAAAATCAAATTAATAATTTATTACAAATCCCCCAAGACCTCCAACCTCGTTCTCCGCAACAAACCAGCCTCCACCAAGATAAAGAGCCCGATGACCGACGATCACGTCATTTACCAACATACCTGTAATTATGAGGACTGTGGACCTCATTCCTATATTGGTATGACGCAGACTCGTCTTTCACGTCGGTTAACTCTTCACCTTCAGGCTGGAGCCGTCAAAGACCACTATCTCACCCCTAACCACCCTCACCTCACACGCAACGAGTTAGAGAAACACACCACCATACTCGATAAAGAAAGTGACCCAAGGAGATTACCTATACTCGAAGCTTTATATATCCAAGCCTTACATCCCAACATCAACAACCAAACTCTGGACCTTCAGATCCTTCCTTCTGCCAAAAGGCACTACCCTACAGGACCTAACACCCCTCCTCGCCCCCCGGTGCCCTTGACGCAGCCCCCCGCGCTACCTCCTTCAGCTTCGTCTTCTGCAGGCGCCACACAACTTAGGCCACGCCCCTCGACACGCAGCCAATCAGCTTCGACCCCACCTATCGACCACCATCCCGCATCCAGTGCGCATGCGTGAAGCGGTTACCCCCTTTCTCTCTCCTAGTTTAGCCTTCCACCAATCGCAGACTTTTGCCCCCTGTTTTCCGCCTCCTCTGATCCTCCACCCTCTATATATACCCTTCCTGTTTACCTTTTATATCATTCCTTCCTTACTTGATAATGCTGGTTGTCCAGTGAAACGCGTCGAATATCCTGTATCTTCATGTACTTTAATGTAACCCTGTACCACCATCAATTTTGCTCATCTCCTTCATCTACTTCCTGCCACCCAGCGAAAACTCATCAGAGACCTGGAAACTTTGAATAATAAAATTTCCAACGCAGAAATTGCCATTTCTTTCAACCTCGTATGTATTAAAGAAAATATATATATATATATATATATATATATATATATATATATACACGTTTGTGGCGCAATATTCGACTTAACCCTCTCCGACATATGACGCGATTTTGAGCCTATAAGGGATACTTTAAAACCTTTGTTACCATCAGGGGCATTTTGAAACCTTCAGTTTAGTTACTTCAACCTCTGCAGTTGTCTTTGAGTTAGCTGTGGGCAGAAAACTAATTTTGGAGAGGTAATTATAAGAGTGAGAGAACTCTATTTCTTATTGCTAATCTGGCAACCTCTGTGTCATATGAGTCTGAAGGGGTTAAAATAGGTCGATTTAGGGAACATATCAGAGGAGCGGCCAGTTTGAGCACACCAAACAGGTGCCATATAGTCCCATATATAGTGTGTAGATGGGGAACGAAGCAGAGCAGTATACATTTTAGTAGTTTCAATTTGAAGTTACTAATATATGATTTCTGGAAATCACAGACGAAAGAAAAAAGGTATATTGTCTCAATTTGTTCGCGAGAAATGGTGTAGATACTCCTAAATTCCCGTTTTCTACAATGTAGTTGTTAGAGAAAACGATAGTAGCCAGAGATATTTATGGTATACTATAATATTATAGGCCTATGGGTTGTGCAAATGGGTGGACTATTATATATATGTGTATTATATTGGGGTGTTAGGGATGTCATATGGGTGTTGATGCCCTCATATGATATTCTCTATTGTTGAAAGAAGCATTTTAGACAAAAATACAAAACAAATTTTGTTTGGGCTGGGAGGGTCAAATTTGGTTGGGTAGGGGGGGCCCCCCCCCCCCCCTACCATAAATATGGGGTAGGGATGTGATATGGGTGTTTTTGCCCTCCTATGTTATTCTCCTATGTTGAAAGAATCATTTTAGACAAAAAACAAATCGTGAAATTTTGGCTTCGTGGTCAAATGAATGGTCAGCCTCCCCTTCCAACATGGCGAGTAGTATTAGATTTGCGCAACACTTTCAACAAATATTATATTACTTAATTTGGTTAGGAACTAGGCCCATACCTAGCAATTATATTTAGTGCTGAATGGAGAAGAAAGTATTTGATATTCAATATTCAAGTAAAAGTTGTTGACAACAAAATAGTCTAGCAAGTCGAAATGCAAAAAAAGAAGCTAGTAACACCAACATTTATTTAGTAAAGCAGTTGATATAATTGGTTAAGGTCAGTTACTCGATAAATTAATATTAATCATAGTCATATGCTATACTTATAACTGTCTTCATGGTGTAATGGTTAGAGTGTTTAAAATCTGTATGTGGTAGCCCAGGGTCGAATCCCGGTGGATCACTTGCTTGCTTTCATTAATTTATTTGGGAGGTGTTTGGTGTTGGAGTTAAATTAATATAAATAGATTATCATTAGGTTCAGGGATATTTCGTAGTGAGGTTGGTCTATTTGATCTGTGCCCCATGATTATCCTTTCCTCTCACTTAATCATAGGCTATTCATAAATGCAGTTGGATGTATTACATGATTTGATTAATGTCCTGTATTCGATAAATGGATATTTATCATAGTCATGTGCTATACTTATAACTGCCTTGATGGTGTAATAGTTAGAGTGCTCAAAATATGTATTTAGGCACCCAGGATCGAATCCCGATGGATTACATACTTGCTTTCATTATTTTCATTGGGAGGTGTTTGCTGTTGGAGTGAACTTAATACAAATAGATTAATAGCAGATTAATTCAGATCAGCCTCCAACCATCCCCGTACACCTCCACCCACCCTGCAGACCTCGACTCTCCCGTCGTACCCCTATACTAACTATCCGCACCTCTACCTCCACCCTCCATAACCCATAACCCTCCCTCCTAATCGACACCACCCTTCTATCTATCCTTCCCACCTTCACCCTCACCCACCGCACCCCCAGCTTCACCCAATGTGCCACTCCATCCATCAACCTACTCCTCCACCACCACACCTGACAACTACCTCCCATCATTCTTCTCGCCGTTAGATGTATGCCTCCGCTCTAACGCCGATTCAGCAGTAGGTGGCGGGTGCCATTTTTCTTATGGACATCACGTGACACAGCAAAACCGGATGGAAGCTGAATCCATGACTCAAGCGGACCACCAACACCCATCACTCGTCCCGGACAAGACCTATCAGGCAACAACCCGATAGGTTTACATATAGATTAAGAAAACATGCCAACAAAGCACATTCACACATTATGTGGTAAACTATCAATGGAAGTTAAATATTACTAAGCTATAATGAATCAAATAAATAAATCTAAATGAAAACTACTCCATACCTAAATTGAATTCAATCTGAAACAAGCGAAGTTATATCCAAAGGTCTCACAAAATAAATTTATATATAGGGTAAGGTTATAAGGGCTAATAGTCATTATTAGCCAGGAATTAACTCGCCAATAGTTCCACGTGGCAATGAGGCAAGGGAGAACGTATTACCCAATATGGCGGTGGACAATGGGGAACGAGACTTCGGTCCCGAGACACGCGTCAAGTTAAAGAAAGAATAAATGAGTACATGGGAATGGACATGAATATTATGCTTATCTGTCAGTCAGTCATGGCGTCGATGAGAGCGTCGTGATGGTGTAGCTGTATGTATTGCTGAAAGTGTATTGTGATTAGAGGTTCAAAAGCACGATCAACTGAGGGCAGAAAATAGATGTTAACTGGTTGGTGTTCGTGAAGGCTCTGGTGTTCCTCGAAGGCACACCTTGCTGCCTTGGCAAAACGTCAGGAGCCAAAATTATCGTACCGCATCTAGGTTGCTCTATACGATAAATTATATTAATATATACGATAAATTCATATATACTACATAAGACCATGGCAATATTGCTTAATAGCATATTAAGCCTTTTATAACTTATTTACAATCTTATAATATACGATCTACTCGTCCTATGTCGTGCTGTAGGAGCGATCATGACGTCACAGAGACATACGAGATCACAAAAGAGTCACAGCCTATCGTATTTACGATACACTACCCCCACAAAAAAAGACCTGAACCCCACCTTAAACCAAAAGTTGCCCAGAGGCTATCTTCTGACGCCACAAGTCGACGGCGCCAGCAGCAGCGCGTCTGGGACGCGTCCCGGTCCAAGAATGATCACCATCAGTAAGAGGTGAGTCGTTCCTTTGAGAATCCTCGGACCCAGCAATAACAGGTGGAGCATCAGAGTGCAATGCGGAATCGAGCTCCAAAGCGTACAAACGTGCGATCGGACAAATAGTAGTTCCAGTGGCTGTCTTCAATAGCGCCACCCGCTCTACAGAGTCTTCCCCCTTGTATACCTCCAACACACGGCCCAATTTCCAGTATAAACAAGGACTATCTTCTTTAATTAAAACAACTTCACCAACTGTAGGTGCCGTTGGTCTACCAGAGGGAAGAACACTCCTTTCTCTCAATGCTAGCAGATATTCACTATTCCACCGTTTCCTAAAATCCTCGATTATCCTGGATATATACTGGTATCTCTTAGACACCGCTACCTCAGAGTACAACGAGGGATCCTCTAACTCTACTATGGATTGGAAATCAGATGGAAATGCAGTCAATGGTTTTCCATATAGCAAGTGAGCTGGCGTTAATGGTAGTGGTTCTTGCAGGTCGGTGTACACATATGTAAGCGGGCGATCATTCACGACTGCCTCTATCTCTGTGAGGACTGTCGTCAACTCACTCTTCTTTAATAGAGCACGTCCTACAACCGCTCTGAGTCCTGACTTTACTATGCCGACACATCGTTCCCACATTCCACCAAACCAAGGTGCCTTAACTGGAATGAACCTCCATTCGCACTTCTTCTCTCCCAAAAAAGTGATGATAGTATGATCACTACTCATATCCTTTAGATATTTTGATGCTTGGACATAAGTGGGAGCATTGTCGCTAAGAATGAGTTGAGGGAATGAACGACGGGCACAAAACCGTCTAAACACCAGTATAAATTCTTCACTAGACATATTATCACATAGTTCTAGGTGTACCGCTCGAGACGTTGCACAGGTAAACAATAATATATAAACCTTCTCATGCTCCCTCGTCTTCAATGCCCCTGTGTAATCTAATCCTACCACTTGGAAAGGTTCTACGTGCTTTACACGGCATTCAGGTAGAGGTGGAGCTGGTCCAGTTGCATATGGTTTACCCTTTAGGCTCTGGCATATTACACACTTTCTTACTACGTGTCGAGCTGCTTGTCGAACTCTGGGTATCCACCATGTGAGACGTAAATTTTATATAATATGACATACCCCATAGTGTTTTACTTCCCTATGTGCACGTATGATCAATAGATCAGTAACGTGATGTCTTGTTGGCATAAGTATAGGGCGGTTTGTGCCGTCTGGTACACCCGACCACTTCAGGCGACCCTCACACCTGATGAGGCCATTGTCTAGGTGCAACCTTAGTTGACGCACTATATTAGGTATTAACCCTTAATTAGCGGCGAGCAACATAAGTCGAGTTAAATAAAGCTGGACTATGTGGCGGCGCTCGACATAGGTCGAGTGGCAATTTCAGCACGTAATGTGGCTGAGAGAGAGAGACAAGTGGTGGCAGGAGACTAGCGAGCGTATGACTGCTCCAGACCACCGCGGCGAACCTACTGACACAAATCTCAGCTCCCTCCTCCCTCTCTCACTCGCTACATACTCAATTATGTACTGAAAGTACCGAATTACCTGCTTTTTGCACTCGCGTTGCACGGTTATTGCAAGAAAACTATCCATCATACAAGGATCGTTATGGTGTCATTCGAAAGCTCTGTTTATGCCCTTTCAGGGATAGGTACTTGTTTTACGTTCTGGGTCTTATTTAGGCATGAAAATGATCACGTAAACAGCCCTATTTTGGCTAAAAACACCCCGCTGTGCGGTACACATAAATAAACCGCATAGGCCGCTCGTAAGGTGTTAATGTCTTATTCGAGCTTTTCAAGGATTCTAATTCATTGGAAAAGGTTTCTACTTGAACCCGTTTGATCAAAGTTACTTCAGCTGCTTTAAATTCACGAGCATCAATGTTGTGACCCCTGTTGCAGAGTTGGCCCGTTACTTTAAGCTTGAGAATGGATACATATCGTAATACCCAAGCTACAACTCTGACTAGTTTATTATAGTCACCGAATCTTGCCCACTTTATGATAGGACCCGGTGGCTCATTTGGTTGGGCTGTAACTGCCACTGTTTCCAGTGGCAGAGGTCCCTCACCAACAGCATGCCATATCGTCCATTCACTTTCATGGAGCAGCAACTTTGGACCATGCAACCACAATTCGGACTTCACTACCTGGCTAGCCGTTATACCCCTAGTTATGAGATCACTAGGATTTTCTTTTGTATTTACATAATGATAAGCAACGTCTGGCAAAAGGGCTCTAATCTCATCTACCCTATTCCGCACATAAACTGGCAGAGACTTCTTGCTATGTATCTAGTTGAGTGCGACCTGACTATCGCACCAAACGTGAACGATTTCAATATTTAATTCGCTCTCGTATGCTGCGCGTACATGTTGCACCAGACGTGCTAATAGCAGCATGGCAGTCAATTCCATTTTAGGGATAGTTACCTTTTTAACTGAGGCTACCTTGGCTCAGGCTGTAACTAAATGTGCCCCAAATGAAGTAACAACATATATGGCTACCCCGTATGCCGTGGCGCTAGCATCGCAAAACGTGTGTAACTTAACGTCACCGAACGCCGCCACTTTACGAGGTATAGGTTTAGTACATAGGATGTCATATTCATTCAACAACAATGTCCCTTGGTCATTCAGGTCCTCGGGCAAACTGTCATCCCATCCTATTTTACGTCTCCAAACTTCCTGCATTAGAATCCTAGCTCTTATGGTAACGGGTAATGCTAGACCCAAAGGATACAAAAATTGCACAACTTTGCTCAACAGACTTCTTTTGGTGTGCGCTCCTGTCTGCTGAGCAAAAGACCTTGTTTGAAAAGTTAGTATGTCATGTTTAGGTTGCCAGATCATCCCCAAATTTCTGGACTTTTCCTGGTTAAGAGATGCCGTACCGTCCACCTGTATCAAACTCTGAAAATCTTCACTATTAGTAACCCACTCGCGGAGAAATAGATGTGCATCCGCAAACAATTTGCGTGCTTGCCAGTATGTATATAACAAATCATCCTGACTATCGCTAGAACCCTGCAAATTGTCTATATATAATCCTCGAGATAGTTTACTTGTGTCCTCATGAGTGTCAGCTAGATGTTTTCTGATTGTGGCATTTAACAAAAACTGTGAGCACGTGGCCCCAAAGAGTACAACCCGAAAACGGTATATTATGATTGGACTTTCAGAGTCGCTAATGTCGCTGAACCAAATAAAGCGAGTAACATCTCTATCTTCCTCCTTTAGCTTGACCATCAAGAATGCTTTCTCTATGTCACTGGTATAGGCGTACTTCCCCAGCCTAAACCGCAATAGATGTTGGGACAGGTCCGACACCATGGACGGACCTGTCAACAGGCAGTCATTTAGACTGGGTTGTTGACCTTGGTGGGCAGAACAGTCATACACCACCCGTATTGGTGTGGTGACGCTGTCTTTCCTTACCCCATGATGGGCCAGATAGTGAACCCTACCCTTCTTAAACGGTTTCTTGACATCGACTCTATCAATAAAGCCCCTATCCTCATAACTCCGAAACACATAGTCATACGCCTGGCGCGTGCTCGGTTCGTTAGACAATTTAAGCTGTAATGCGCGCAAGCGACCTAATGCCAAACCATAGTTGGTAGGCAGGCTTATCTCACTGTTCTTCCAGAGTAAACTAACTTTATATTGCTTGTCTGAGGCACAGTAGCACACAGACTCGTCAAACCTTTGTAGCGCAACTTCCGAGTCATAATCAGTCTCCATAGGATTAATGCCTATGTGATCCAATCTCCACAGTCGTTCCAGGTCGAACTCGGCAGCCATTTTCGGGTCACTAGGTTGGGAATTCTCCCTTCCCAACTCCTCTGCCGCGGTTACATTGACTCTATATATCGAGACCGTGTCGACCAGGACCTTTGACTGTGTAGTATGCACCTTTCCGCTCATGCAATATCCAAATTTAGTGGGGATTAAAATTACACCACACATCTTTTTAAATCCAGGGTATACTACTTCATAATAATAATCCACACCAAATAGAACATGCACCTCACTCTGATTTCCCATGGGATCTGACAAGTTAACCCCTTTGCTTCGTAATGGTGTTCCACCTTCTTCACACCTACAGATACATATTCTGGTAGGGTGTCTACTACGATACAAGTCATAAAGTACTGGTTTTTACGGTAGAAATTATGAAATCTCCGCTATCTCTTAGTCTTGTTTATCAGTAACCCCTGTGAAGCCCTGTAATCGAAGAGTCTCAGCCCCTACGATTCGGTGCTTCAGTCCCACTAGTACAGACCTATAGAGGAACGTTGAGACCCTTGATCTAGAAGTACCCGACAAACTTTGTTACTGCCATTACCTTCCATGGGAATCTGTATTGTGGGCAATATAGTGGTGTCTTGTGTGCTACCTAGTGCCACAGTTGTAGTACCCTCTGTTTTGACGTCTTTGACTTTATCTGCTGTAGGACACAACTTATCAAATTGATGTCCTTTGCAGTGGCGACAGGGCCTTAAGTATGTAGCAGTACATTGTCCCTGCTTACCATGTTCCTTACTTAGACAACCTACACATAGCTTCAATCTTTTCGCTAGTTTTGTCTCATTTGTTGGGTATTTTACGCAGAAACTCCATTTATGTTTGTTGTTACATAACTTACATAGAATCTGAGCAGGTTTCTTATACGCACCCTCTTTCTTTTCTTTAGTCCCCACTGTCATGCTTATTGTTCCCCTCTTCTCCACATTCTCACTCCCTCCCGACACATACATTCTCCCTTTGTTCAACTGTAGATTATTGATTTCCTTACTGAACTGAGTTTTGAACTCCCCCAGCTCAAATGATCTTACCTTGTCAAATATTGCCATAGGAAGCTTCTGACGCAAGATAATGACTATCATTTCCTGCGTGGTAAGCCCGAGGGTGTCTAGCGATCGAGTATGGCCTCCATATTTACCCTGAAGTTTGTCAACTCCTCAACCTTATACTGTGGTTCTGCGAGCCTTAACAAGGCAACGACATGGGCCATCTTCAACTGCTCTTTATCCCCGTATGTGGACTCTAATAAGTGTACTGCCTCAAGATAACTACCACCCACTACCGTAAAACCCTCTATCAAATGTAAGGCCTCTCCTTCCATTTGTCCCTTCAGATAGTGAAACTTGCGGACATTATCCAAAGAAGATTCATGAACCGTAGACCGAAATACGTCCCAAAAAGCTAACCACTCAGTCAACTTGCCCCCAAATGTAGGAAGATTGATCTTTGGGAGGTGTACAGTATGTTTTGGGTCAGCCCTTCTATGGGCCTCATTATCGCCTCCCTTTTTACTTGCGACATCACGCTGTAATATGTACTTGGCTCTAAAGACAGGTTCATCATAGAGGGCGTGATTATCACACTCTGTAACTATCTCTTCCTCCTCTGTCATGTCAGCCACAATCACCTCACTCAGAGCCATAATACGACTGTGGGTAGCTTGTACGTTATCTAATCTAGCCTCTAATTCCTCTAGTTCAGCAGTAGTGATGAAAGTGTTGACGTCCACGATTAGCCTACTTAATACTCCCCGAAGTCCCGCCCTTTGATTTTTAGAGGCCTTGATCAGCACTCCACTAGATGGTGTCTCTTTATTGGCTTTATTAATTTTGCATGTGAGCCTATAGGCTATGTATCTAAATGTTAAGTTACAAAGACAACGGCAAAATAATAGTCTAGTTAAGAGACGCCGACCGGCGGACTTCTATGTAATGGAGAAAAAATAGTACACTAAATATCAATACCTACTAATGGATCATATTGAACAAGATTTTTTTTTAGGTCAGGTCATATGTCATAGAAAGTCTGAAACGGAAAAGCAAATTATTGGGGAAAGATGATGGGTGGGATGCAGGACTTAGGCAGGTGCAACAATGTGACCCTGCATACCGGCTCTAACCATCGCTTGGATAGCCTTGCCAGTTTATCATAGAGTTGTTCCTGCATCCTGTTATATGTCCCCTTGTTCATTGCCTTAAAAATCCCTTACTGGTAGCTAATTCCCGAGGTCTGGGCACCAATGTGGTAAACTATCAATGGAAGTTAAATATTACTAAGCTATAATGAATCAAATAAATCAATCTAAATGAAAACTACTCCATTCCTAAATTGAATTCAATCTGAAACAAGCGAAGTTATATCCAAAGGTCTCACATAATAAATTTATATATAGGGTAAGGTTATAAGGGTTAATATTAGCCAGGAATTAACTCACCAATATTGCCACGTGGCAATGAGGCAAGGGAGAACGTTTTACCCAATATGGCGGTGGACAATGGGGAACGAGACTTCGGTCCCGACACACGAGTCAAGTTAAAGAAAGAATAAATGAGTACATGGGAATGGACATGAATATTATGCTTATCTGTCAGTCAGTCATGGCGTCGATGAGAGCGTCGTGATGGTGTAGCTGTATGTATTGCTGACAGTGCATTGTGATTAGAGGCTCAAAAGCACGATCAACTGAGGGCGGAAAATAGATGTTAACTGGTTGGTGTTCGTGAAGGCTCTGCTGTTCCTCGAAGGCACACCTTGCTGCCTTGGCAAAACGCCAGGAGCCCAAATTATCGTACCGCATCTAGGTTGCTCTATACGATAAATTATATTAATATATACGATAAATTCATATATACTACATAAGACCATGGTAATATTGCTTAATAGCATATTAGGCCTTTTATAACGTAACTTATTTACAATCTTATAATATACGATCTACTCGTCCTACGTCGTGCTGTAGGAGCGATCATGACTTCACAGAGACATACGAGATCACAAAAGAGTCACAGCCTATCGTATTTACGATACACACGATACATTATAACATTGTATTTAAAGGATGGATGATTGATACATATTACATTTTTCGAATTTAACACTCAAGCCGCGGGGCCCGATATATGTCGCAAGGGAAGTTGAGCACATTATCGGCTCTGTGAGAGAGTCCACGCGTTGGGAGGACGATAGGCGGGCTCTGACCGCTCGGCACGGACCCAGTGCCGCGACTGACAGTACCTCCGCACCATTCCACGGCCTCGCAAGACCAGGAAAAAAATTGGGAAATTACCATATTATAGTTTTTTCCCCTCGTGTTGCGCGATCGCTACAAGATAACGCCTGGTCGCACAAGGATGACTCAGGTGTCATTGGAAAGCTCTATTATCGTCCTTTCACGGATACATAAGTGTATTATGCTCTGGTTCTTGTTTATGCATAAAAAAGAGCATGGAATGAAGCTCGTTTAGGGTAAATATGCCCCCCTGCCATGTGGTAGAAGTTACACACATCCCCGTTGGACAGGGGTTAAGCAATGTAGTTTTTATTTCATATTTCTGAAAACCCGTTTAATGCTAATATTGAAAATATTACCCTTAACATTCTTAACCTGAGGAATGTGTCATCCATATTTTTTAAAGGTACGCCAGTGCGGTCATTGAACAAATATGTGTATGTTTACCATAATTATATAAAGCAATAATACTTCTTCTTATGCACATATTTGACTTGTATGATGACCAGCTGAACATTGAAGAACAAGAAAATATGTGTAACGAGCAAATATTCAGTGAAAACACTTATTATTGTGACAGTATAGGTGGTGAAGCGTACGAGGGAGCGCAACCTAGGTGTGCTTCCTTTGCCTGCTTGAGGGGGACTGACAGTCCCGGCTGTCTCCCGTGCATATATGAGCGAGGTAGGTAGAGTTTAGAGGAGGGTGACTGGACATATTTCAGGCGGGAGGGAGGAGTAGGGATGAAATATGGAGGGAACAGTTGAATAAAGGATGAGAGGGGAAGTGGTGGGAGAAAGGGAGGGAGTGGGGGGGGGAGAGGGAGAAGGGGGCTATGACATGTGTAAGGGGAGGACAGGAGGTGGTTGTAAGGAGACATGTCATCTAAGCACATATTGCTACCATTTCACCGGAAATGAGGCGTTTTTCTTGTATTTTTTTTGATGTGCCATCTTCTGGAAGATAAGTTGCATTCGCCCAGTAAAACATTCTGGAAGGAATGTTTCAGCTGTTGGGTTAAAAAAACAAAAGTTTTAGCACTTTCACTTTCAATGAAGATGAATACAATGGCAATGTAGACCCTGATAATTATTTATTAGGGACTCTTCAGTAGAAGAACCCATCTTATATATTCCCTAGTACTTCAGATTCATTGTGTTTCGATAATTCTCAAATTGTGTGTTCTATTTAAAGCTGTACATTACATTTTACCATTACATTTTGATGATTATCTTGAACAATGATTTACCATTCTTGCTCATAAATTAGTCGTAATAGGCTCGTACGAAACAAATTATATCCAACGACATAGAACAATTGTACCACATTCTTAATTATACTATGTTTTAGGCCTGGTGTGGCAGCGTCTTCGCTGTAGTCCAAGCCCCCGGAGCTGCAAGCCAGAAAAGGAGCAGCGTTGGTGGGCAGATCCGTCGGTGTATGAGAGAGAGAGAGAGAGACATAATTTTAGATATGTCGGTGAACTGTGAAAGATTCCCCCCCAACACACACACATGCCACGAACAGGGCAAGAGATCCTGGGAATGGCTTCAGTTACCTGGGTAAGTACCAAACATATTCAACTCAACATACATAATATCACGTTTTCCGCACCAGAAAATGCTTCTCCGGCGGTTATTTCTTGAAGAATTCTTCTAGCCAGACACATTCAGAGCAACCCTGGACCCATCTACACATACTTATGCCGGACATCCTCTGAACCAATCACTTTGAGTCGACAGACTTAGGATTCAGTTCTCTGCCATTCCTGCAGGAACACTGAACAACATTTGCTTCCATAAGACACTACACATTATAGGTTTGATTCCCGGAGGGAAGTAAAGAAAACCTAATATTTAGTAGGGCCCCGTAATCATTGACTATATTGCCTATTAGTATAATAGTCTCCATTGAACATCCCGCGTCAGCATTTTGAATATACTGCGCGGAAGGATCATAGAGGACTCATCATAAGTGCACGCTTAATTCCCTTATGGGATCGTCATTATGACAGAAAAAACTCAGTAAAAAATAGAAAATAAAAAATAACTTAATATCTATTATCACATGACTTACCATATGTGGATTTCTTGTGTTTTGCTACCCCGACACCAGGCCCTCTAGCGGCCATTTCATCCTTCATTGAAATACCAAGATCAAACTATAGAAATCAACGAATGGGAAGGGGGATGGTTGGGAGGGCCATTTATTGTCAATGATTACGGGGCCCTACCAAATATTAGGTTTTCTTTACTTCCCTCCGGGAATCAAACCTATAATTTAATAGTTGACAATCATTGACGATATTGCCAGAATACCAAGATTGGAGGGGGACATTCGTGACAATATCCTTAACCTCAGGGGACAAAAATCCATATACCTTTTTTTAAGTTTTATTGTATGCAAACAATATATTTCTTATAACACTTACAAAAGATTGCAAGCAGTGCGTGACATCAAGAAAATCTGCATACTCATTACCAGATCTCACTTCAAGATCTATGTATGATACTTTGTGGGGACACGCATGTGTTCCCCTAGATTGAACTATAATTCTGCAGAATTTCGTTCTCACCTTAATACTATTTGTACAATATAATCTGTTTATACAATTTGGTAAACTGCATAGTTGCAACTTATGCTAGATTTCCACTTAATCTTAACATAAAATATAATATCTTTAACTGTATAACCACTTTTGATCACAGCTCGTGATTTATCACAGTCTCCGGCGGACGGGGACTTAGTGAGGTATGGGCTATTCCGCAACCCCCCCCCTTTTTAAAACACAACTTACATAATAGAACATAACCTACTGGACTCGTTGTCGTAAAGCTACACAGGTACGCTTTGGTTTATCGAGAGCGACCAACAGGTAACGTGTTTAGAAAGTATGATTGGAAGCCCAAAATTGAGTATTAGCAATGTCTTCTATAGAAAAATTCTGTAGGAATCTAAGGGAGACTGCCCATTTCCTGATGTCGTGAGCCCTGCCCACGACGCCGGGAGTTACTTTCTTTAATAACGTCTACAAGCAAGGAAGCTAACTTTCTTCTCATAACACGATTACCTGCCTCATTCACCCACAGAGCACCTAGTTGGCGAGGATGAGCAGCCCTCATAAAATTAGATAAGGCATGCACAGGGCATAAAATATGATGAGTGTGTCCGCGTTTCAATGCCGGAACAGAAAACTCAGAAAATACATGATTGGAATGCTCGTTCTTTGCAATAAATGTGGGAGACGGCACGATTTGTACATGATCGTGTAGCCTCCCAAACCTAAGGCAGTTAGGTTTGTTGCTCATCGCTGCCAGCTCAGACACTCTATTTCCAGTGGTGAGAGCCATAAGGAATACAGCCTTTACGAGTGAATCAAAATCCGGCGCATGATTATATTTACGTGACTGAAGTAATGATAAGGTTTTGTCAAGTGACCAGGTGGGCATGAGTTGACGGGATGGTGGGCGCAGCTTGAAACACGCCCTCATAAAACATTTCTCCTCCGCCTGCGGTATGGAAAGGCCCGTGAGATAATAAAAGGGAGATCTGATGGCAGACAAGTTATTTTTTAATGTGATTACTGAAAATTGTTTGTGCTCTAATAAATAATCTAGGTATTTGAAAATCAAGGTTCCCGAGGCATCTGTTTGCCCTGACTCTACAATCCAGGTCGTAAAAGTTTTCCAATGTGACTGGTATTGTCTCCTGGTAGACATAGTATACTGGTTCAAAAGCTTATTTGTGACACACTCCCCAAATTTAGCTAACCATTTTCCCTTGTAAATGTTCATAAGGCAAAACTGAGCGAGGTCTGAAGGTTGCCAATCATCTCTAAGTGGAAGGCAGAGACCGGGAGCGACACCAGGATCTTGCACCCTTCCCGCAATTGATGGTACCACGCCTGAGCCGGCCATAACGGCGAGATCATTGAGACTAAACCCCGGTAATCCCTCAGCTTGTGAATCACTCTGCACATTAGTACAGAATCTGGTGGAGGAAAAAGATAAATTGAAGTCCACTTGTTCCAATCCTCCAGTAATGCATTTGGTCCCCCCCGCCGGGGTTATCCCGCGGCGAGTTAGGAAGAGAGGGAGTCTGTGATTCTCCTCGGATGCGAACAGATCCACTTGTGGACGGTAAGGCTTTGCATTCATCTTGTCGAAGACGGTTTGTATGATAGCCCATTCTACTAGGTTGCTACGCCTCCGAGACAGAGCGTCTGCCCAGACGTTCGACTCGCCGGGGTGATATGCTGCATGCAGATGGATGCCCAGCGATTCGGCTAGGGTAAAAATCTGCTCTGCTAATTTTAGCAACTCTCGAGACCTCGCTGAGCCCTGCTTCTGAGTACAATGGACTGCGGTGAGGTTGTACATACGGAACGCTATTGACTTGTCTTGCAAGGACATCCCATGATCTTGTAGGAAAAAGAGAGGAACAAAAGCTCTTGCTTGTTGATATGACAAAAGTTGTCGTGGGGCCAAGTGCCTTGCCCTTTATGGCCTAGATTCGACTGATAACCTCAACCTAGAGCGCCTGAAGCGTCTGTGTCTACCCATACCGTAGGCAGGGGAGAAACCCATGTCATTATTGAGTAAAGCATTTCCGGCTTGGCCCAGACCGATAGCAAGCTGTGGAGGAATTGGCCATAATTTCTTCTCCGGCGAGAGAGGAAAGACTTTGTTGCCTTCCAAGATTAATCTCTTTACTTTCAACCAGCCCAACTTCACAGTTAATTGGATCCAGTTGAGAGAGCCGATCAGGGAATCCCAAATTTTCCTGATTGTATTCAGACTGTGGAGAAAAAGGAACAGTTTCCGGCGAAATCTGTTCCGGTTGTCCACACTCTGAGTAAGAGTTAGATTGGTGGTGTCCCATACCAGCCCTATCAACTGAATATTCCTTGTGGGAACAAGGAGAGCCTTCGCCAAGTTCACCTTGAACCTTAGGTTGTGCACATGATTTAATACTTGGTTTACATGGTTGTGACATAACTCCTTTGACTCTGCCACCACTAGCCAGTCGTCTAGATACCAAAACACCTGTATGCCTTGGGCTAACAATGGCAAAAGGGCTTGCCGGACTAATTTTGTGAAAATTCTCGGTGCCAGGTTCAACCCGAAAGGCATTCTTTGAAAGACATAAGTCTTTTGCCTGGTCCTCAGAGCGAGGAATTTTTGGAACCTTTTGTTTATAGGGACATGCCAATAGGCGTCTTTGAGGTCTACTGAGCACATCCAGCCTTGCGGCAGAAGAGAGAGCCTGATCTGAGTGACTGTAAGCATCCTGAAGGGTGAATTTAAGATAAATGTGTTCAGACGCGAGAGATCTACAACTGGTCGCATTTGCACACTGTCCCTTTTCGGCACTAAGAAAATACTGGGCAAGTTGGTTCGACTGAGACAAGGACTTCTTTTGAGATTATTTCTTGGACTAGTGCCTCCACCTCCTGTGAAACATAGTTGTATTCCAGCGCCTGACGCAGTCGAGGCCGCCAGAGCCACCGCAGCTTACTACCTTCTTGGCCCAAGTCTTCCTGGGCCAGGCTAAGCGGAATGACAGGAACGACCCAGTCTGCAGACTGGGCCTGTTCGGTAAAGCAACTCTCGAATCCGGTACACCTAAGCATGGCAAATGGGAGATTGAGAGGCTGGGTGGCTAGATTTTTTGGAGGGGGAGGTGGGTTCGTATCAGACGGCTGGCTAGTCTTGGCTGACGTCTGCCCCTCGTTTGGCTTCTGATGTGGCTTACCTTTATATCCTGAGTATTTACCTTGTCTGGGTTTGGGCAGAGTACCTCCCGGCTGAGGAGGGGTTCTGGGATCTGTTAAAAAAATCGCCACCTGGAAGTGGCACCGATTAGCGTGTCGGCCATCGGTAATTTGTGTAGGGTCGTTTCCCTTAGATAGGTTGCCCGCCAAGGCTATAGAGACCCATCCACCCAGAAACACCCCTTTCAGATATCAGGGGGACACCCCTATTACAGGGGGACACACCCATTTCAGATACCAGGGGACAGCTATCACCAGAGACACCCCTATTACAGGGGGGACCACACCCCTTTTAGATACCAGGGGGACAGCTATCACCAGACACCCCTATTACAGGGGGACCACACCCTTTTCAGATACCAGGGGGACATCTATCACCAGAGACACCCCTATTGCAGGGGGACAGCCTAACACCATAGACAACCCTAACCTATAGGGGAAGAGTGGAGGAGATGTATCCGAAACTCTTCTGGGGAGCTCAGGGACCCTGACTCAAACATCAGGGGGAAGAGGGTGTAGGCTGTGCCATTCAGAGCTGGGGACTGGTCAGTGCATAAAGCCCCACACAATGAAGGGGACTGCAGTGCATGAGAGGGCCATGGAGGACGAGGAGTTCAAGCAACCCGACTCCTCTTGAGTCCCCCAGGACTCCCTCACCATCACCAATACCAATCCCCACACCACCTACCCCTTCTCATCCTCCCCCACTCACTTGCCCTGCAATCCGAACTACTCTGTCTGTGTGTGGTGTATGTGAATTAATATCTCCAAACCCAGAAAACTCCACAAATTATTCACATACACCACACACCGGCATTAGATAAATAGTTTTCACGAAAGGATAGTTTATCCTGCGGCTGGTGAGACTTACCTCCACTCTTATGCTTGTGAAAAGGTTTCTTAACAGGGTCCTTCTTAACTTGGGAGGTACCCTGCTTCCACCCATTTACCAAATTGAATACTACACTCCAAATTTCTGCGTTAAGAAGGGAGGCCGTGAGGACCGGCGAAAGAGTTACCCGGCGACCAATGTCATCCGGTAACTTCTTCACTAGGTGCACTCTCAAATCCTGGCGGGCTCGAACTGCTTCCATGATTGCAATTCTGATGTCACCTAAGGTCTGAATAGAGTTTTGCAATAAAAGTTGTCTAGATAAATCAGTGGCCTTCCTAACCTGAGGGTCAGCAATGGCCGAGATGGTTCTGTTAAGGGAGACAGCAATCTGGCGACTAACTAGATACTGAGAGAACTGCCTGTATGCTTTGTTTCTTAGTTTAAAATCCCTTTCAAGGTGAGCTGCCGGAGGGGTACAAAAATGGTTCATCTAATGAGTTAAGGGCTACTTTGGGTGCCGCCAGGAAGGCAAACAGAGCCGGCGACATCCCATCAGCCTTAGACACAGGCAACGAAAAATACTGATGCGTTTCCTGTGGAACCTGATGTGAGGACTTAGAAGTGATTGTTGCGGCAAATACCTGAGCCTCTAATTCCCAATCTACGCAGGGACCTACCCCTATCCGCCCCATCTGCAGGACTGGTGTATGCGTTTGGTCTAGTACTGGAAGTGTATCCATTTCCGGCGTAAGAGCATTTAAAGCCTTGACATCATTTACGCCATCAGCTTTTGACCAGTCAGCAAAGAGCCGTGCAGAAGCGGCGGAAGGGACTGCCGGGACAGCAGTATACACAAAAAAGTCTGGATTATATGAACTGGGGATACCTTCAATCAATACATCCAGCAACCTCCCTGCCTCATTTTTTGCCCTAAACTTCCTGCTCTTGTTAATCTCAATTCTCCATTCACTGGGAACCGGTAGGTCCCCTGAAATGGTGGGTTGTGCTAACTGTGGGTTCAGAGGCGTCGCCTGGACCCAAGAACAGTCAGGGCCATAGAGGAGAGGCATGGGGCCTTACTTCTGTGGTGCCTAATCTAAGGAGGGGGGGGGGGGGGAGTGATATCTGCAATTACCCTCACATTGGTGGTAGTCATCGTGGCCGGCACTGTAGTGCCTGGAACCGCGGAAACCGCCGGAGTCAGAGAAGGAAGAAAACCTGGAGGTACTAGAGGTCTTATCATTGAATGATTGGGGTAACTAATGGTTGACAAGCAGGAGGATCAGAAGAGACAGGGATATTATACTGTTGCATAACCTTATGTAAAATATCACTGATTTCATCCGAAGTAACACACTTACTATGAGAGTTCCTCGAGGATTGTGAGCTTACTTCAGACTCCTCACCTGTAATAGTCTGTTGAGCCGGGGCTAAAGGCACTTCCTCTGGCTCCCTACTTAACTCAGAAGAATCCTGTTGTGGCTCCGGTACCTGTTCCGCCGGAGGCCACAATAAATCTGGGACTGATGAGGGTAACATGTCCATACTATCCTCATCCCTTAGTTCTTGGAATTCCCTTTTGTGTCTCAGAGAAGGTTCTGACTGCCGCCAGCACCCACCTGCCATGGGTGGCTGAGAGTCCTGAATTATTTGAGGGCTGTCACCAGCTTGTGACCCTGACGGAAAACCCCTATAATGTTCAGCCAGGACCTGTCTTGGGCCGGCGGACTGGACACTATGTGGCACATAATTTAATTTTGGGATTGCAAAGGTAACCTGAGAAGGGACGCTTAATGATTGTTCATGAATAGGAGTGGAACCCGGAGCCTCTATCCCCACTTCCGAGTCGCCAGAATCGACCTGAGGCATGTCAGACGCAGGGGTAGAGGGAGGCGGTTGCGGGGTCTCCTTCCGGCTCCCACTACGCGGCATACCAGCTGATGACTCGGAGTCCTCTTTCCGGCACTTGAGGGACCGGGAAGAGTCAGTTGAAGAGTGCCGAGACTGCCTTCGAGGGGATCTAGACCTGGACTTAGATTTCCGCTTCGGAGAGGGTGATCGTCTCCCCTTCGGGCGGTCGGGGGGGGGGGGGGGGGGGAACCTCAGCAAGTTCGTTGTCAGTGCCACTACTGCTACTCACTACCTCTTTGACGAGGGCTTTCGACTTGACTTTAGGCTTAACAGATTTACATGAGGCGAGTTTAGTTAGAGGAGACTTGATAATCAACTTTTCCCAGAGGGCCTCGTCATCGCAATGAAGTGCCTTATGGGCTGTATCTTTAGCATAAGAATTAAAAATAGCTTTTATCTCTTGCAGTGCCGCCAAGTACGAGAAGTCTTTCTTGGTGAATAAGGCGTGTTTTAGCTCAGAGCAAACAGGACAACACCGCAACACCCACAAGACTCTATAGCGGTCTAAACATTTAACACATTTCAAACATAACTTATGAGTGAAAATGGGCAACATTGAACACGTAGGAGTAGCGCATAAATCAAAGCGAGGCATGATGGATAAAGGGCCCCCACCCCCCCCACACACACAGGAATCAGCCCCCCCAACGCCACCGGTGCTGCAGTCACTAAGGAGCCGGGGATTCTGGAAATAGAACATTTCCAGGAATCAATGCTCATAAGGATAACCTGCGAGGTGTTAATACATCCTACCTTGAGTCCGCCGGAAAATTATCTATAGTTCACAACTACTCTAACCTTCCACTGGACCCGCCGTGAAAAAACCTGGGATTTTTTCGTATAAGCTGATTGAAACTGCTTACCTATGGCAAGTTCGTTGTCAGTGCCACTACTGCTACTCACTACCTCTTTGACGAGGGCTTTCGACTTGACTTTAGGCTTAACAGATTTACATGAGGCGAGTTTAGTTAGAGGAGACTTGATAATCAACTTTTCCCAGAGGGCCTCGTCATCGCAATGAAGTGCCTTATGGGCTGTATCTTTAGCATAAGAATTAAAAATAGCTTTTTTCTCTTGCAGTGCCGCCAAGTACGAGAAGTCTTTCTTGGTGAATAATGCGTGTTTTAGCTCAGAGCAAACAGGACAACACCGCGACACCCACAAGACTCTATAGCGGTCTAAACATTTAACACATTTCCAAACATAACTTATGAGTGAAAATGGGCAACATTGAACACGTAGGAGTAGCGCATAAATCAAAGCGAGGCATGATGGATAAAGGGCCCCCCCCCCCCCCACACACAGGAATCAGCCCCCCCAACGCCACCGGTGCTGCAGTCACTAAGGAGCCGGGGATTCTGGAAATAGAACATTTCCAGGAATCAATGCTCATAAGGATAACCTGCGAGGTGTTAATACATCCTACCTTGAGTCCGCCGGAAAATTATCTATAGTTCACAACTACTCTAACCTTCCACTGGACCCGCCGTGAAAAAACCTTGGAATTTTTTCGTGTAAGCGGATTGAAACTGCTTACCTATGGCAAAAGCCACTGGCCCATTGACTAATAGTGTATGATTATCCCTTACTAAAGCACTAGATAGATAATGAAACGAGTTTGTATAACGAAACTTAACACTTGTACACTCGACTATGGCGCCGCAGGGCGATTGGTCGTGTAACTAATACGGTCAGGGCGAGTTAACTCAGCGGGCCGAGTTATAAGCTCCCGTAGGAATTTGCACTTCCGCCGGAAGGCATGTGGTTCAGCCATACCACGCCGGGACATTTGGTTGCTCCCTACCCGTTTTGAAGATGGATAACCTGGGCCCTACAGCAAGAGGCCGCCGGAGAAAACAACCAAAATTGTATAGAGGGGAGACAAAAGCACAGCTCCCTCCTCCAAAACCCACTGTACACAATTTTATAATATATATAAATATAGGGACGTCTCCCAAACCCCCAAAACATGCAAGCACACATGTCCATCACTAGGGGCACACAAAGGCAAACAATAAATACAGAGACTTCAGAATCCTAAATTACCTGTAGCCTAGACCGGAGACCCCTAACCAGGCTGACCAATAGGTCCGAAGCGATATCCCAGCCGACGACGCTCCGAAGACCCAGCCACAGCACACAGACGAGAGGAGGCCCACGATAGGGGCTTAAAAGCAAAATACTAACTCTGGAAGGTGGAGCACGACGTGCAGGCACCCTTAGACTAGAGCATTAGCTAATTAATATAATAAAATATATGCCACTGCCTCAATATTGATGGTCTGCAGCATAATTTGTAGAATGGTAGCCTCCTAGCTATGTATCAAAAGCTAAAGGCGCCAACACAACATAAAATAACACACGTGGCGCGAAGATCCTGGGACACGCAGGCGCCTGTTACAATAGTACCCTAATTTACACACTTCCTGCGGCCATACCAATGGGGTAGCCGTTGCTAGCTAATCTGAACCTTGTTACTACAATGCAGGTGTATACAAATGAGCAAGGACTCACTAGAAAGCGCTGGAACGAAGAATAAAGACGAGCACGGCGAAACCCGTGTTGCTGGGATGGTCGCGGAAGGAGGAAGGACGAGATGGCCGCTAGAGGGCCTGGTGTCGGGGTAGCAAAACACAAGAAATACACATATGGTAAGTCATATGATAACAGATATTAAGTTATTTTTTATTTTTTACAGAGTTTTTTCTGTAGGGTACCCAATCATGATGACGATCCCATAAGGGAATTAAGCGTGCACTTATGATGAGTGCTCCATGATCCTTCCGCGCGGTAGATTCAAAATGCTGACGCGGCATGTTGAATGGGGACTATTATACTAATTGGCAATATCGTCAATGATGGAGGGGCCACTATTAAATATACCTGGACCTCCTCCCCATGTTCCCTACACCCTACATAAAACCCCACAACCACCCCCTCCACACCTCCTCCTTCCAATCCACCAACTCTTCCCTATCCCTCTTCCCCAATTCACCCGATCCTATCTCATCCTAATCAACCCAATTCTTCAGCCCCTTAACCTAAATCTCCACTCCCACCACCCAATTCATTCCCCACCCGTCCTACCCCACATTCTCCACCACCTCACCCCCGTGCAGCAGCACCTAACACACACCGCACACATAACATTAACATCTTTCAGCTAAACATAGCTGACATAAATACCAAAAACATGAACTTGCACACTTCATCAATCATATACACCTTGCTTTCTTACAAGAAACAATATTACACAAAACACAAAAACACCTACATTTCATAACTTCATCACCATCAGACTGGTTTGCGGTGTCAGTGGACTCCTTACCCTGGTACATACATCAATAAACATATCTAATTCCAGTGTACATCCATAAACCCTTCTCCCCTCCTTTCTTCCCCCAAACGACACTACTACAGACATACAAGCAATTATAGTAAGCACTGACAACAAATCACACATAACAATCGTAAATACATAATTATATCTCACCCCAAACGTCCCCCACAGTACCCAACCATTACAGTCCACAAATACAACACATCACAAACATCCCCAACATCATTCTGATTGTTGATTTCAACGCCAAGTCGTGGACTTCGCACATCAACAATCCCAACACAGACGGAGGGCTTGTGATTAATGACAAACCTATTTTTTTCATCACCGAAACTCAGGTGCCTGAAGCAACTACTAGCAACCCCTTCTCTGTATCCTCCTACTTTCTCTATCCTAATTTCCAAGCCAAAGGTGGATGTTATGCATATGTGCACAACAAACTCACTTGCTCTCATGTTCCCGACTTTCATTCCTCTGAATTATCAACTTAATGGCTCAAACTTTCCTACCTCTCTCATTCTAAATAATTATGTGCTGTTTATCTTTCCCCAAACTCTGCAGACTTTCCCAAATTCATTGACAATCTAAACTGTGAAATGGAACACATCCTATCCATCTCTCCTTTCGCAAAAATCTCCATCTTACGATATTTCAATGTTCACCACTGCCATTGGCTCTCCTCGCTTTCCACTGACCAACCTGGTGAACAAGCTACATCTTCTTTATTCCAAATGACCTAGAGCAGTTAGTTCAGTAACCCACCTGTATCCCAGATCGCTTCGGAGAAGGGACCACCATTTTTGAAATATTTCTAACCTCTATCCCTTCTGCTTATACAGTAAATGTGTTCTCTCCTTTGGGCTCCTCCGACCATAAACTTATCTCTGTCACCTGTCCTATATCTCCTGTACGGCCAACCGATACTCCCAACCGGCGGTGCTTGTGGCACTTTGGCGCTGCTGACTAGGAGGCTCTTCAGCAGTTCTTCTTTGATTTCCCATGGATTGACTTTTGCTTATGTGGCCGGGAAATCACGGAGAGTGCTGAACGCATTACCAAGGTAATCCTCCGGGCATGGCGGTATACATTCTATTTTCTTTCTCTCAGTCAAATGCAAAAAATCCTGCTTTACTAATGCTTGCTCTACTGTTGTCCACATTAAAGAGGAAACATTAAAATGGTACCTTCTCCTTCAAACACAAGATTCTCATTCTTCCTACGTTTCTGCCTGGAATCAAGCCAAATCTGTTCTTCGACATGTCAAGCACTCTTTCATCAATAATATATGCACTGAGCTATCCAATGGTAGCTCTTCCCAAGATTTCTAGCATCTAGCCAAAATCCTCTCCAACAATTTTACTTCTTCATCTTTCTCTCCTCTTTTCCTCTCTGACTGCACTACCATCACTTCTTCCTCTGACAAAGCTGAAATCTTTGCTCAAACCTTCGCTAAAAGCTTAATTTTGGATGATTCCAGTGTTATCCCTCTCCTTCCACCCCCCTTTCTCCAACACATCTTAACATCATGCCTAACACCTTAATCTCTTCGAAGGAAGTACTTTTTACCCTCTCTGGGCTTAATACTAGTAGTATGAAATTGGCCAAATCGACTCATGCCGCCAATCTAAAATGATCGACCAAAAAAAAAATTTTGCATGCAAAATTATTATTATTATTTTTGTTTCTCTCTTTATTTCGTAATAGTTTATGGGGTTTCATACAAGTTTTCGTGGGGATGATCAGGCTAGGGTCTATTTTCGTAAAAAGTTTGTGGCCAAATCGACTGGCATGAGTCGATTTTGCCAGGGATATATTTCGTAAAAGTCTATGGGGTTTGCATACAGGTTTACGAATGGGCACATGTGGTAGATGTGTGGGAATTGAGCCGAAACCATTGAAGTGAAGTTAATTTCCTGTTTATACCTGGGAAAGGTTGAGTTCCAAGATTTTATTTCATAATTTTTTGCTGTCAATTATGGTTTAACATCTTCAAATGTAAGAGAATAAGTATTTAGTATGATGTAGTTTTTCGTCTAGTTTCCGATTTCTACTATTTTAGAGTCTGAATATATTAGAGAAAGCTTGTTTATCGATAATTGTCAAAACAAAGTGCGGCTATATGACACCAGACACGGGAAAATGGTTGATAGATGAGCTGATACGAATATGGGATGGATGTGGAAAACGGTGGGTGGGTGGGATGTGGTATAATAGGGAGGGAAAGGTGGAGGGTGAGGAGAGAGAGAGAGATTGTTATAGGTTCGCTATGAGTGGATGGGTGGGTGGCTTGTGTAGTGGATGAGCGGATGCGAGTGACGTCACGATTACCTGTCAATACTTGTCGATGGAGGACAGTGAGATGCGTGTTAATACTCGTTGATTGTCACGCTAGACAGACATCAGGGATGTTACTAGCAGGAATCCTTTTTATATTCCTATACATATAACTATACCAGAACAGGGATAGAAGTTTGCGCGGGAAAAACAAATAAGGGGCGGGACAGGGGGTAGGCCTGTGATGCCATATGATGCGGTGTTGATTGAGAGGGTTTAAAAGTGTTGGCATCACGGTGTGAAGATTAGTTCTAGGGAATCTTGGAAGGGGTGAAACAGCCTCCTGATCCAAACAATAAAGCGAAATGTTTCAAGCGCGGGCTTCCTTTGGGGAAAGACATTTGTAAGCTATGCCAAAAGCCTAAGATAAAAGACCACACATGTGTAAAACAACGTAAAGTCCATCTAGCGCCTCACAGTATATGTGTAAAACAACGTAAAGTCCATCTAGCCCCTCACAGTATATGTGTAAAACAACGTAAAGTCCATCTAGCCCCTCACAGTATATGTGTAAAACAACGTAAAGTCCATCTAACCCCTCACAGTATATGTGTAAAACAACGTAAAGTCCATCTAGCCCCTCACAGTATATGTGTAAAACAACGTAAAGTCCATCTAGCGCCTCACAGTATATGTGTAAAACAACGTAAAGTCCATCTAGCCCCTCACAGTATATGTGTAAAACAACGTAAAGTCCATCTAGCCCCTCACAGTATATGTGTAAAACAACGTAAAGTCCATCTAGCCCCTCACAGTATATGTGTAAAACAACGTAAAGTCCATCTAGCCCCTCACAGTCTATGCGAAAAGTGTGGGCTGTTATATAATTCAAAGACAGTTCACCAGTGTCTAGAAAATGAGAATGAACAGAAAGTGTGAAAGAAAACTTTTCCAGAAAATAAATCCTTAAATAATCCCAAGCGTGGACGTACTTTGGCGAAAGTAATTTGCAAGAAATGCGATATGCCTAAGATAAAAGGGCATGCATGTACAAAAAATGTAAAGGGGGACTCTCCCCTCATTTTCTATGTGAAAAGTGCGATACGTCCTATGATTCAAAGACAGTTCACCGGTGTCTAGACAATAAGAAAAATGAAACACAAAGTACCTCTTATGCACATCATAGTAAATGCAGGGTGTATAAATGTCTCGTCTGTCAAAACGTTTACCATCACCCTGAATGCGAGGGGAAAGTCCAGTGCAAAAACACTCACTCCATATGCGGGAATTGTGGAGAGCATTACGTCGACCCTATGACAACCCCTGGCTGGCTACTCCACCTCTTTCAGACGATGGAGGGATCTGAGGATGACACAACTTTGAGCTCAGGTATGTTTATTTTTTGTTTTTTTGCTGGATACATACAGTATACTGTGTGTGCGTGTATTATTTTCAAACTATGGATGTTAAGATTTATTTATTTATTAACTTGTCTATAGCGGGGATACTATTTTGTGAAAAAAAAAAAAAAATAATAACCATCTATAATAAACGCAATAGATCGCACATTTGGGTTATAAATATTTAATGTCTTGTTCTTTCGCCTCATTCCCTACAGAACGCTGCAAGGGATGTCGCTGCACAGCGTGCCCTACCCAATTTCATCAATCCGGATGTGATGAGGACTCCACAAGCAACCTGTGTAATGATGTGTCCACACTGTGTGAAGAGTGTAGCAGAACGTTCGATACTCAAACGGAGGAGGAATCTGAGAACATCTCAATGCGGAGCATTGGTAGGTTGCTAAAATATTTGCAATTCTGATAATTCTTAAAAAATTATAACACACGTGGTGTTTTTTTTTTTTTATTTCTTTATTTTATTTTTATTTTTTTTAGAACAATATGTTCAACTCTGCAATCACACATCAAGTGTGTGATTTATGTTGTGGCGGTATCTATAAATTCCTGTTGGTTATTTGGTTTATATTAATTATATTATTTTTAATATTCCTACAGATTCTAGAGTCGAGCAAGCTGTAGAGATTGTGAATGTGGTCAGTGAAAATGCAACGCCCCAAACTTCAGGTAAGTTTTGAAAATACCCACATATCATCCCTTTCAGGAAAACTGCCACGTAATAGTTCTAGCATCTGATCGTTCTTAAAAGTGTAGTGCGTGATTTATGTTGTGCGGTATCTATAAATTCCTGTTGGTTATTGGTTTATATTAATTATATTATTTTCATTTTCCTACAGATTCTAGAGTCGAGCCAGCTGTAGAGGTTGTGAATGTGGTCAGTAAAAATGCAACACCCCAAACTTCAGGTAAGGTTTTGAAAATACCCACATATCCCTTTCAGGAAAACTGTCACGTAACAGTTCTAGCTTCCAGTATTGTTAAAATGTTATTTGTAGATTAAGATATATATATTTTTTTATATAATCTAGTCTAGCCCCTTTTTTTCTCTCTCTCTCTACACATCCTTCCTGCATGTATAAGAATCGAATCTTAATAGTTAAAATATCTATCAGCACTTCATAATCGTCAATGAAAAAAATGCAAATTATTATGTATAGTGTATAATATACCACATTATAAGAAAATTTACTATTCACGCTCAAGCTGTGTTTTCAGTCACTATATCACTGCTTACTCACCTGTAATTAGAAAAAAAATAAAAAATAAAAACAAATATAATTAACCCGTGAACTGCAGGGAGACTCTTAAGAGTTCCCCCGGCGGACTGCGGGGAGACTCTTATGAGTGAGTGAAAAAAAAAAAGCCCCTGGGCCATGCAAAATCTCAGTCCTCTACCTCCCCTCCTTCCCCACTTTCCTCCTCTCCTTCAGTTATCACCTATTTTCCCTGTTATTCCCTTATTCTGAGGTATATTTTCGTGCTAACATTAGCGAGTTGCAAGCAGGGTGTTGTCATCACTGATGGCAAGCGAGTGCAAGAGAGAGAGAGAGTATCGATCGACTGTGTCTCAGTGGCCTTGGGGGAAATTGGCGGGAAAGAAGGTTGCCTCACCCATACATTATACAACTCGCGGGCTATATCTCCGATTTTGACCATCCAAACGCTGTTTTCACTCGTTTGTTGTTTCAGGTTAATACCTTTATAATCAACCCATAATAGGCGCATATGGATAAGTATTAATGCTATTAACCCTTCTTTAGCGGCCTATGCGGTTTATTTATGTGTACCGCCCAGCGGGGTGTTTTTAGCCAAAATAGGGCTGTTTACATGATCATTTTCATGCCTAAATAAGACCCAGAACGTAAAACAAGTACCTATCCCTGAAAGGGCATAAACAGAGCTTTCGAATGACACCATAACGATCCTTGTATGATTGATAGTTTTCTTGCAATAACCGTGCAACGCGAGTGCAAAAAGCAGGTAATTCGGTACTTTCGGTACATAATTGAGTATGTAGCGAGTGAGAGAGGGAGGAGGGAGCTGAGATTTGTGTCAGTAGGTTCGCCGCGGTGGTCTGGAGCAGTCATACGCTCGCTAGTCTCCTGCCACCACTTGTCTCTCTCTCTCAGCCACATTACGTGCTGAAATTGCCACTCGACCTATGTCGAGCGCCGCCACATAGTCCAGCTTTATTTAACTCGACTTAAGTGGTGAGCCGCTTTTTAAGGGTTAATGGCACAATGAATATTTTAGTGACGGAAACACCTCAAATACGTCAGCACCAGGGGACGTTTCCAATTACCCCCATGCGCACTTCAGAGGTTAATACTTTTTTTTACCCATCCCTACAGAAAACACCCAGCCGAGCTCCTCAAAAGTCATCCCTCAAATTAAGAACATCCTGGACCCTTGCAGACCGGTGATAGGAGGAGGCTCGACCTCCACCTCTCCACCCCCGCCTGTTGCAAGCCCTTCAGACAATCATCCCCCAGAGCTGGAGAATGCAGAGACGGTAGAAGAGGAGAATAAACGTGTCCCCACATGTAGGCAAGTCGCACCCAACTTTATGGGGGCATATGATCAACATTTATATAATATACCACCCAATGCCGAATCCAATCCTCACATCTTTCTCAGAAGATATAGGGATCACTTCATCAACGAAGTCGAACAGTTTTTTCAGATAGTCTTGGCAACATCCGGACCTTTAAGGTTTTTGCAGTCATGACTATACAATTAGTTAAGCCCTCACTTACAGAAGAGGATGAGTTTGTCGAGTTTCCTTTTTGTTTCAAAGCTAGAGCGGTGAACATTTCGGATATTGATGAAATGATTGATCATTGGATCAATCATCTAGAGGCTGATCTTGATTATACTTTGGAAAGATGTGAAGGGTCTGGTTTCATCATTGTTAAAGTTATGAATTTTGCCATCAACTATTGCAAATTTGGTATAGGATGCGTCTTTGGTGCTCCTGTCAAACTCCCATGGTACTTGAGAGGGGGAAACAGCCTTCTAAACTCAACCAGCAGGAAAGAATCGTGCGTGATTCAATGTCTCGCAGCGTATAAATTCATCAAGGGAGGGAAGAGGAGACAGAATGCCTGGTGTGTGATGGATAATCCAGTCAAGTGTAGAGCCCTCGTTAAAACTCGGGATATAACTTTCCCAGTGACATGGGATGGTCTGAGCGTATTAGAAAAGCTAAACGAGCTATCTCTCAACGTGTATTCTGTGGAAGCGGGTGGGCCGGACGACATCAGCATTGGGAAAGGTAAAAAAACAAAAAACAAAACACGGTATTACCTTAGTCTGGCCCGAAAGGGGAGTAAGAACTATAAAGAGCAAGTAGATCTTCTCATTGTGGGACCATCTCACATAGCTCTCATACTTGACTTGAATAGCTATGTGAAGCATATCAAACGTGTTCGGGGTGAAACTAGCGGTCTTAATATCGGTCGCATTTGTCTAGAGTTTTTCCCCTCTCAGATCCAACTCGATGAGCATTCATGCCATTGTGATAAAACTCCCATTCTCAAGTTCCCATCCCCCCCAGCAAAGCTTAAATATAAGTCTTACAGCAAGACCTACCACCCTCCCACACTTGCTTCTTTGACTTTGAAAGTTACGCTGACAATGCTAATGCTGATAGATCAGTTCAAGCCACACATCACCCCATTGCCTACAGCTATTTGATTGTGGATAGGATAGATAAACCTGTGAGAAAAAGATCCTACCGGGGTGTGGATGCTGCTGAACATTTCCTAGCTCATCTTTCATCAGATTGGGAATCATTAAAAAGTAGGAGACCAACCTATCCAATGCATCTGTCAACTGGTGAGCAGGATGCATTTTCTACAGCGACCCGATGCGAGCACTGTGATAAGGAGTTTACCAAGGATAATCCACCCACGCGTCACCATGATCACTCTGTCCAGTATGACAATTATATCGGGGTGTATTGTAAGCAATGCAATTTTCAATGTAGGGACAAGTTAAATTCTCTAACTTGTCTCGCACATAACATGTCTTACGATCTTGGGCTCATTCTCAAAGAAATGAAGGATAACGGAAGAGGGATTAAAGTTCACTGTAAATCTGGGCTTTCATTTTTCAAGGTGGACATTGACTTTTTGCGCTTCTTAGATTCTCTCAGCATTATGAATGGTAGTCTGGATCAACTTGCCAAGAGTCATCTCGCGGCCGGCTATCCCACAGCGTTGAATCACGCCATGATTGATAGACACTCTGCAGAGATAAGAGAGAAAGTCATCACAGGGAAACAGTTTCTCTGTTATGACTATATAGATTCACCTGCACAATTGGAGGAGCTGCAACTTCCCTCTATAAGCGATTTTAGTAATCGCATGAAAAACTCTGAGATCAGTAGAGCTGACTATCAACATGTGCAAAATGTGTGGGATATCACCCATTGTCAAACATTGGGTGATTATGTCCAGCTTTACGGTGAGATAGATGTCGGACTCCTTGCCGACATCTATCTCAAGTATCGCGAGATGATGAAGACGCATTACGAACTGGATGTGATTCATTATGTAAGTTTGAGCAGTTATGCATTTGACGCTTTTCTTTTTTCCAGCAAAACATAATTGGATTACATGTACAGCCCCGACTTGTATAAGCTCATTAGGAGAAATATAAGAGGGGGTTTTACAACATCTGCACCGCTAACAATCCCCAGGTTAATCCCGCCTTCAATCCTGATGTGGATAGCAGTAGTTATATCCTTTATATTGACTACAATAGTTTATACTCAAATTGTCAAGTCGGGTATTTACCTAGTGGGGATTTCTATAAATTAACCTCCCAGGAGCTGGACGTGTTCATGGAGAAAGGCATAGCCAATCAGTCTTGTGATGGTGAGTATGGATACTGGTTTCATGTCGATACAAAACCCATTTCCCCAGATGTCGCACGTGCAACTGATGAATTCCCTCTAATCCTGTCAAATACCCTAGTGACTGAAGACATGCTGTCAGAGTTTAGCAAGGAGCTGCTCAATGCGGAAGGGCGGAAAGTTCCTAAGAACAATCGGAAATTGATTGCTTCACACGGAGGTCAGTCAGACTATTTAATCAGTCTCCCTCTTTTGAAACTGATGCTTGAATTGGGACTGGAACTGCTCAATGTTCATAACATTTACAGATATAAACAAAGTAAATATCTCCAACCCTTCATTGAGAAGAATATTGAGCAACGATGCAACTCGGCATGCAGTATCAAACGACGGATGTTCAAACTGATGAGCAATGCGATATATGGCCGATCATTACTGTCAGAGCTCAGGTATTCAGAGACGCATACCTATGTAAACGGCAGAGGGAAATTCCTACGGGAAGTCAGCAGTCCATATTTTAGAAGAGTTGTCAGTCTGGGTCCCAATAGGGTCATCACAGTTATAGAGAAGACCTCTCTAGACATAAAATCCCCCACCTATCTGGGATTTCAGATTCTAGAACTGGCCAAGCATGCTATGTATCATTTTTGGTACAAAGTTGTGAAGGCTAACTATGGAGAGAGGGCCAAGTTGCAATATGAGGATACTGATTCCTTCATATTCAGTCTTGAAGTCAACGATCTCCATGAAGCCCTCAGAGACGGACCTCTAGAACCTTACATTGATTTTAGCAACTATGACAAGGATCATCCCCTTTTCAGCAATGACAGGAAAGGGAAGTTGGGTCTGCTAAAGTCAGAAACAGGGAGCAGATTGATCCGTGAATGAGTGGTCTTAAAGCCAAAGATGTATTCCATGCTAGTTCAGGAGAATGAAGGACCAAATGAGCAGATTGGGAGAAGTAAAGGTATCCCCAGATACGTGCAAAGAGAGCTGACCCATGACAAATATCGAAAATTTGTACTATCTAATGAAAGTGATGTGTTCCAATGTTTGTCTATTCGTAACGTGAAAGGTCTATGAGCGAGGGAGGAATAATGCGAGCTACTCCATCCCACCCCTTCGCCCTGGTAATCCCAGACCTTCATGGTTATAACTCTGAACAAGTCTACATATGAGTTTTGTTTTCTTCTATGTATTAGAATTTAAGATGCCTCAATATGATTTTTTGTTTTGTATGTGCTAGAATTTATGATGAGATAACAATGGTGATGATATACTGTATATTGAGCAAATTTGTGTGTAAGATGGTGGCGGTATGTTGGGTAATAAAACAAAAAATGGTGTGTCTGTATATTGACCTATTTATCTTGATGACATTATGTAATAGTAGTTAGTTCATCCCAAGTATGGAAAGGGAAAACATCTTCAATGAAAGTCATATTAATTTATTTCACAGCCCCGCCAGGGTAATAATTGCCTGATATACCAATTCCGGCAAGACCCAGCTCTGCAAAAGACTTGTGGAAAAGTATAGTGTCGTGTTTAATACAATTTACATATGTGGGGCATCAGCTCATCCTCTACAAAATAGTTCTAAAGTTAAGGATAACATAGTGATCAGCGAGACAATTATAGATCCCGAGCAAGAAATTGACCCCCTTGAACAAAAATTGCACACCCTGCTAATATTGGACGATAATTTCCTAACGGCTGCTAATTCTAATATTATAGCCAATGTCTTTACTAGAGGAAGACACCCTCCTCAGCTCCCCACCATGGAGTCGCTTCGGTCGCCCAGGCTTTATTGTGGTTGGCAGGGAGGGTTCTGTGTGGGCGCTCAGTTATGGTCTTGGCCTTGCTCAGGGCCTTGGGGCTGTTCGGCCAGGCAGCTTGGGGAAAAACAACAACAACAACAACTAGAGGAAGACACTTGAATATATCGGTATTGTTTGTTGTGCAAAATCTGTTTTTTGCTGGAAAATGTTCACGCACAATTACTCTTAATGCTTCCCACTATATTCTCATGAAAAATCATGATCTGGGGCAGATTGAATGCATCGGAAGACAAATCTATGGAAAGAAACATGGTGACAATTTGGTGGAAGTCTATAAAAATGCTGTTAAGAGTCATTCGTACGGTTATCTGCTAATAGATCTGAGTTTGAACACACCTGACGCGCTCCAACTGCGTTCGCACATCGCTGGGGAGGTTATATGTGAAACTGTTTATCAATTTTACATATTAAGCAATGGTTAACCGGAGGAACATTCTAGACAAAAAATAGGAAGATCACGGACATCCTGCAGGGTTAGGGAGCATATTAAAATTATATAATGCCGTGAAGCGCATAGATAAAACAATCAGTCTAGAACAAGTGCAATCATTTTTTAAATCATCCAGAACTTATACTCTCCATAAACCCACACGTAAGCGCTTCCCAAGGCATCAAATAATAGCTTCAAAACCAGGCAATATTCTCACTTGTGATTTAGCCGATCTTACGCATCTTAAAAGACAACATGGAAGTGTGCGATATTTAATGGTGTGTCTGGATGTTTTCAGTCGTTATCTATATGTATATCCATTAAAAACAAAATCTTCTCAAGAAAGTTGATCATGATAAGAATATACCACTATACTTTCTAGAGGATCTGGCGGGAGAGGAGATTTTGGGTGGGTTTTATCGTGAGGAATTAATCCCAACAACTTTGCCTGAATATTATCCTATTGACATAATAAAGACTAGAACTGAAAAGGGGACGAACAAATATTTAGTTCATTTTAGAGGGTATCCCACTTCCTTTGACAGATGGGCGACACAAAAAGATTTGACTAAGCTATGAAGAAGCCTTTAATCGTAAAGCATAAAGATTTAATAAAACGCCTGTCAGTACTTCCGCTAAAATTAAGAAATAAAATAATAAAGGAACTTAAAAGGGGGGAGATTAATTGCATTGCAGAAATTTGCTCCAATTTTCTTAAAAAAGACTGACCACAGACCCTAAGATCATATTAAGAAAATATAAAAATCAGATAAAATTAGTAGCGTTAAAAAAAAAACACACTTTTAAAAAGAGAAAAATTCTAGCTTCAAAGCGAGGTGGTGCTATTTTGAGCGCCTTAGTCCCTCTTGCATTAAGTGTGATTACTGGTTTGATGCGTTAATAAGTATGAAAGAATTCTGTTTAATACCTAGAACCTTGGCAAAAAAAATATATTTTTGATAAAATAGAAACCCCCACCTCAATAGAGAAAGAAGGTAAAGTACAAAGTATAACGAAAATTGAACGTAAAGTAAAGAGATCTCATATACACGAGTCTGATAGGAGCGATTATAAGGATTTTAGTGAAAGTGCCGCATTAAGAAACCCGCCGTTGGATAATCTTATTAATACTCGCGCAAGTCCCACCCTTAGACAGCAAATACAAGCCTTGGCTCATATTTTAACCCTTGTCTAGCAGGGGGTTTTGGGCTTATTTGGGCATATTCAGGCCCTCCTGCATGATAAATCAAGTATCTGCATGAAAACAAAATTATTTAGCAAAAAACTAGGCGCTAAAAGCTTCAAAATGAGACCAGAACGAGCTACGTAGCACTCGTGGTTCTTATACAGTGATACCAGTAACATGGGAGTTTAGCGTATAGCGGCATATTTTTCCCAGCTATGCTCACTACTGGCTACACTGCCGGCCTCTCGAGAACACAGGGAACATGAGTTAATGGGCGGCGGTAAGTTCTGGGGGTCGGCTGTCTGGCCCGCTGCGCTCCCGGCCATTTGCACTCTATTTTAACCCTTTAAAAGCCTTAATAATGCTCCTAACTTGCTGCAAATTGGAACCGGACTTAAGTCCGACCCTGATCTTTAAGAGTTAAGCACCAAACCAGGGATACACTGGGATAAGGATGGTAATTTAACCGCTTCATTTAAGGGGTAAAATATTATTGAGATACTTATAACTTTGCTAAATACAAAAGGAAAGTTTAAGTAAGAAAATCTAGTTAATTTGTTATTTGACACGGGGGTCGGTGGCCTCCCTGAAATCCTAACGCAGCAATACTACATAAAAAAAAGGATAGGCGGAAGGGGGGGGGGGGGGGGGGGGGGGGGAATATGTGGATTTCTTATTAAAATATATACTACAGTATACCTAATTTGGAAGGGGTTAATAATGATTGCATCATGTTATACCAGGTATTAACATGTTTTGGCGAGTACTTGTTGTGACGTTAACCACTCCGTTAGAACCGCATGGCTTGTCCTACAGTGACTCGCTAGGATCGCCAAGGCAGTGGATGTGGCTACAGTTGATGTATTATTGTGTGCTTTATTTCATATGAAAGTTCGTGTCATGGGCAGTCCAGAAAGGCTCTTTGTTTTCGCCCATGTCAAGGCTTTATATATTTGATTGCAAGGTGTGTGTTTTGTCATTGAGTGGTAATGATAGGAATTGAGAGAGAAAGAGAGAGTAGAACAGAGTGAGAGGGGGCGCGCAGTGTTTTGCTATACTCGATGACGTCATAGCTGGCTGGCCTCGTGGGGATTCGTTGAGGGAGTTTTTTGCCATGCTTTGTGATGTCATGTTTGGCTGGCTTCTTTGGTATTGGCTGGAGGACTTGTTGCCGCTTTTTTCCCACGCGGCTCGAGCTAGTGCTAGTATATATACTGCTCCCTCGCCACTCTCTCTCTCAGATCTGGTTTCTAGAATGCATCCCTCTTATCTCTTTGATACCTGTCCCCCTCTCTGCACCTGAGAACCTTTTCCTCTGCCTATCTCTCTCATTTTCCATACCTTTCACCACCTTTTATTAATATTATATCCCCTCTGGTTAACTCTGCATAATCAGCTTCATGCTGGCCAGTTGTATTGTGCGTTAAGGTCTAATATAACCCATGTATGTTTAGTTGTTAAGATAAGTTGATCACGAAGCATTGGCTGGCATTCATATTGTTCAGTACCGCTTCCTATAATTATTAGTGTTCTGCTGGATTAGATAATGCTAGACTAGGAGTCTGATACTATAAGGTATTGATTCCGATGGGTGTTGGCTTTAGTTAAAAGCTGCACGACATACCTGAGAACTGGAGTTGATTGGGTAAATTCTAGTCTGTGTGCCATTGAGAGTAGAGCATGCACGAATGAGGGCTTTTTGCCTATACCATTCTGCACTGTTCTAAGCTCGTTGTTTGTCTTTGAGGTACGCCAGGAGAACGCTTAATACTTCGGTATTAAGGTTTCTCAAGAGAGCTACCCTTCCCTATAACGTAATATTTGATGCACAGACTTGAGATTTGCACTAGGCTATGCGGCATGCCATGCGCACCAGTATCTCGTATCATTGACTCTAGCTAGACTTTATCAGTCACAGTAGACATTAAGTATATTAACCTAATTACTCTTTTTATGCATACCCGTTTATGATTACACAAGCATTTCGCAGCCTAGTTTGATGTATTGAGACACAAATGACTTAGGCTCTTTTTGTTGATTGGAATACTGCATTGTTGTGGCGATTATTATTATTGTTGTGGCGTTTAGGATATTCTTGGCTCCGACTACATTATATCTCCTGCCTTTTTGTGTGCATAGCCTGCACGAGCATTGTTCCGCTGCCTGCCTTTTTGGGTTCCATTTCCGATTCGAGCATCTTGATAGCATCTAACATTTAAAGAAGATTCCTTGTTGGTGTTGAAGGACTTTAGTGCACTTTCTTTCATGCAGGAGTGCCTGACATTTATTGATTAAAGTAACGTAAGCTGTAACTTCTCTTACCACCTTACTTTGCATACCATAACCAAGCACCTTCGGTTACAGGTAGTAATAGGCTGTTTTCACTTAACATTAAGCCTAGAGTAGACGCACATTTATTGAGAGTTTAATAACCTATTATTGCATATAGAACTCTGGAGAGTATTTGTGTTCTTTGTTCACTGGGAATATACATCAGAGGTTGGATCTAGCGCTTTCCGTTGTAGCATTTATGCCATTACTAGTCCAATGAATAAGAGCCCTGATATATTTTAACCTCAGTCGTAACATTGTTAAAACATGTTGATGGAAGGTATCGAACATCCGGTGTGGAGGGGTTGGAATGATTGCGTCACTTTGTGCGGGATATCATATTACAAAACAAAAATAGCAGTGTCGGAATATTCTGCGAAAAACAAAAAAGGAAACTGAGCTCTATTAAAAGAGCGTGTATAGGTGAAATCTCCCGTGATATGCGATATGGTGGGGTGGAGCATGGATCAATTGCGCGGTATAAGATGATAAGGTGAAAGCGGGAAAACATCATAACTCCCACGTCTCTACTACACGAGCGAGATGGCGAACTATCCACTTATTTTTAGAGAGGGGGTATTAGTGGATGAGGATTTCAAGTCGTCAGATTCATGCATCACGTACGCTGTCAATGCTATTGGATGTGACTATTTTGGAATTGCTAGGGATTTAGCTCTAGCATATCCTTATGCTGACATCTACAATGAACGACGCCGACTATTTGGTCTGGCACGGGCGGTGTGTTATGATAGAAAAATACCCGGGGGTGATATTATACGCAACCCCTCTTCTGAAAGCCAGAATGAAAATCCCAAACTCGTCGCGCTAATCACTCAATTCGGTATCGGTACCCCTGTGGAGGAGAATCAGCTAGCTCAATACTACATGACTAACTCCAATGACATTCATTTCACTGAGGGGTTGAAAAGGGACACGACTGAAAATCGAGTTGCAAACTTTAAAGAATGTGTGAACAGACTCGAGGCTTGGGTTGTGGATAATCCCTTGATTAAACGGGTTGCATTCCCGGCTGAGGTTGGACGTGGTGGTCGTGATGATGATATGTGGAACAAGTACTATCTGCCAATCCTGCATGAGCTGGCACTACGACTGAAGCCTTTGAATATTGAAGTTATAATATTAATCTCATCTTCAAAGAAATGGGAATGTGGATCAGATAAACTGATGAAAAATGAGGATGGTGAAGAAGCGAGTAGGGGATATAACAACAATATAGAATATAGAAAAAAAAAAAAAAAAAAAAAAAAAAAAACCTAGGGGGATACCAGGGAGATGCCAGTGAAGAAGACGTTTGTGATGAATATTTGGATATGCGGACCTCCATTACTAATATGGTATGTTGCGAAATATGGTAGTAACACTCTTGTAAAAAAAAAATATATATATATATATATATATACCTGTATATATATACATGTATATTATTTGGGTTTATATTTGCGACCGCGTAGAATTATTTGTAGTTCATATACAGATATGGCGGGAGAACATTATATATATTTATCGAGCATCGGCTCATTAGATGTGTATCCTGCAAATACAGGTGATTCTTTTACTAATAAGGTATCTCCGCCTTTACAACTTGACCCTGAAAGGGAATATGAAATGTCTCTACTAGAGTTCTTCTATCCCAAGAATTATTTTTGTATAGTAGAAAATGACAAAGATGCATTTATCGACGTATTTCATCAAATTCAGGGGGATATTATAACCGGGAACTATTTTTGTACATACAAACCAAGAACTAACATGGAATCAGGGGATATACAGTATATTTGTGATATAATAAATACCGAGTTATGTCAGGATTTGAAGGAGAGGTGTTTACCAATTTTTGATAAACACTTTCGTCATAATAAAGTTATATCTTGGGATCGTAAGACAAAAAAAGTATCCATTGGTATTGATCGAGTGGAGTCGCGGGGTAATGGCATCTCTATTGTACTATCTGCTATTGACTTTGGCTTCAGTAAACGTATGGGGAGAATATTAGGATTCGACGCTGGGGTAAAATTCCATTGCTCGCTCACCGACAAGAATTCCCACTCTTTAGTTCCAAAAATGGCAAGACCCGATGCCGGGGTAGACTTTGTTATTATATATTCGGATGTGATCACCCTACATCGTACGGGGGTCAGCTTGTTAATGTTTTAGATGTTTTTGCAATGGAGTCGACAGGGGGTACTGGAGTTAATAAAACGATTGATAAGAAACTAAATCGTAACGTGATTGACTCTTATTAGTTTAACAGTTAGAGATCAGCATGGTCGAAAGCTGACATTTGCGGGGGAAGGCACTGTAACGTGTATTATGCATATTCGTCCAATATAAAAAGCGAAGATGATCACTTTTACAGTTATTAGCTAATTTTCAGCCATGACGTACGCATTTCAAGTCCCTACTACGAGGGAATTCGATAGAATATTCAACAGCGGTCATGCGCTAAAGGGGGAGGGTTGGAAGATATTAGCATTTTTTATCCTGCTGCAGTTCGTGGAAGGAGAGGGATGGTATTTTGTCATAACTTGGGGGTCTAGCTAAACGTGTGGTGCCTTTCATAATGAGAACCATAGCTCCAGAAGCAGTAGATTTTGGGAGGAGAGTTCTCGGGGATGTAATGCAAGGGGAAAATGTAAGAGCGTCACGGATTAAAGAGAACGGGCGAGCGAGTGCTACGTGGAGGGAAAAGAAAGAAAAAGGTTTCAGCTAGAGTAAAAAGAAGAGTAAAGCGAAAGAGATCAAGCTTGAATAAGTGTTATAAAAATTATATATTTGTGTAGCTTAGTTTGTCAGCAGCAATGACCGCAATAGCACCCGCGATCCAGGGTACTGGGAGTGAAGTGCCTTTTAAGAAATATAATGCTAGCGTAAGCTCGTCATTCCCTCTATCCACCAGACCACGGAGAGTGGAAAGCGCTATTGCTGGGCGTACTAAGCTTGATATTCTCCCAGTAAATGTAGGGTATAATAACACCATATCCGACAATTACATAGAATTTCGAATTCCTGGGGTGACCGGTCAATTTCTAGATTTGTCAACATTAACGATTGACTTGGATATTAGGCGTGGTTAAGGAGGATACGACTACCGCCCTTGACGTAAATGATCATGTCGCGCTATGCAATGGTATTTCCAATTCACTGTTTCGAACGGCGAATTGTTATCTAAATGAGCAAATGGTAGAGGCTAATGTGTACTTTTCATACGCGTCTTTTCTTAAAATGGCCACCTCCATTTCACCACAGAAAATGGATACCCTGGGAAGTACCGCTTATTATCATGATGAAATGAAGGGTACTGGTATACCAGATACCTATACTGAAGCATATTTCCAAAATGGCAACACGGACGAAGTTGCACGCTGGACGTTATCGAAAAGTCAAGGAGTATCTGTGACGGGTCCTCTTTTCTTAGACATTACTACAATCGATCAGTATATTTTGGATGAGGTATCGTTGCGTATTAGATTAGAAATGAATAGCCCTAAGTGGGTGATTGGAACTGACCAACCCAACAAAAAATTTAGATACGTTATTAATTCTGCCAAATTATGGGTGGATCGTGTATTCCCTTACATGACTGCGTTAGAGAGTTTAAACAACTCCTTGATGAGTAAGACCCTAGAGTATAAATATACTCGAACGCTTTATAAGAGCTATGTTTTAGGTCAAAATCAGACTAGTCTTTCCCCGGATCTGCCGTGGTCTCAAGTAATACCAGAAACAATATTTTTGATAATTCTTGATATGAATTCCATGAATGGTAATTATGTCAAGAACCCCCTATATCTAACTAATGGCAGCTTATCAAAGACCAGAGTAACTATTAATGGAAGCACCCAATACAATCTTAGATCTGAATTCACGAATAAATATTCGACTTTCTATTATAGCACATTAGAATCTTTGGGACTCGATCACGAGCACACCATAGACTTTAAGAGTTTCGCTCACGGGCGAATGGTGGGAGTGTTTAACTTCGTGCATGAAATCGCTGATGAGGCTACCCCGATTCAAAAATCGGGGAATTTAAGAATTTATCTCAGTTTTGCTAACGGGGTTGATGATAATCGAGTGCTATTATTCTTTGGAGAGACGACTGGAATTATTGAAATTGATTCACAAAGACATATAAGAGCAAAGGTTAGAGCCTAAACAAAAACAAAAACGCAAGGGAGATAGAGAATGGATTGAAGAATGTATTGGGTGATAAAGCAGAGTTTTTGGGGTGTTTTGCAGTCGAGAGCTTCCCAGATATAATTACAAGAAAACATTGGGTATTTGTTTGTATTTTATTGGTAGGGGAAAATTCGAACATGATTGGTCATTGGCTAGCTCTTTATATGAATCATAACACACGGCAGATTGGATTTTTTGACAGTTACAATCTCAGACCTGACGTCTATTCACAAACAATTGATTATATAATTAAATCTCTTAAAAATTATAGACTATATTGTCTGCAGTTTAGACTGCAGAGTAATTCCACTTTTGTTTGCGGGGCTTATGTTATGGTCTTTGTGTATTTGATTAGTTGTAAGAGTTTAATTGGCGCATTGGTTTATTTTAATAGAAACTTTGTAAGGGGGGATCACTACCAGAATGATAAATGCATCATCAGAACATGCTATACTCTTTTCAAAATGCCGCCTTGTATAAGGACTTTCTGCCTAGATAGGAAACGAAAGGAATTATGTGAGAGGTGGCTATGTCCGAGATAGGACATTGGGGGAGTGACGGAAACAAAAATAAATACTCGCTGTAGTAGGTGATGGATATGATTGTTATTAGCCGAATTATGAGAAAAAATGCGGGCGTTGTCAACTGAGCAGATATAGTTGCCATGAATGCATAAATTATATATCTATATAACACTCGGTGGAGGAACACCGTCATCATTATGCCTAAGATGGAGGAGTCGGGAGTTCTAGACGATGGTGAGTGAATATATATATATGATCGTAAATATTTACACCAATGCTGGAATTCATTATTAATATACTAGTATTAATATACTAGTATTTTGTATATACAGGTATGTGTGTGTGTCTTATATATTTTTGTTTTTTCTGTTGCAGTTATTCAAACCCTTAGAAGAAGTGGAGTGATAATACTAAGTGAAACGGTATATGTGATAATCAACACCCCTCCGCCAGCTGACAATCAATAGCGAGAACCGCCGAAACGTCAGTTTGGATGTACTACAGCTACTACAAATGTAGAAGAATCACCACTTAAAACACCCCCAGTTTGGGAGACGAACCCCGAAGAGGAGGGATATGATACAGTCAATTAGTGTTGTTACGTCCTGGGATATATAAACACTGGGCTCTTTCTATTGGACTAGGTATGCGGCAACAAGCAACAACGGAAAACGCTAGATCCAACCCTTATCTATAAACCCAGGCAACAAACCACCCTAAACCGTCAAGAGTCCTGCCTGGACAACAAGGTATCCTATGACTCGGTTACAGGGTGCACGCACTATAGACTGCTGATAGTCAAGCAGGCTATATAAAAGATCACACAATTAAGTTAACTTAAAGCTTCAAGGAAAAGATAGATAACGGAATTAAATTGCAGAAACAATTTAATAACAAACTAGAAGAAAGTACATTTAACGTTACGTTAATTAATACAACTAATCACCCCTGCGTGAAAGAAGGTGAAAGCAAACAGTCCTCAAAACATCGTACCGGTAGACAAGATGCGGGGTTCTAAACTGCATGCGGCTACTGTAGGATCTGATGCTTAGCAAAGAAAGTACGTTACGGAATTAGAGAACTCTCAACTCATAAGCAGGAATAAATACTAGTGATAGGACCTACAGTGTATAATGGCATAGGTATAATTAAATAAAGGCAGCAACTCGCAACATAACCACATACAGGTGTGCTTCTCACTCTTAGTCAGGCAAGCCTGCTCGGACAGAGTCTCTAAGCCACACCCTGACTCACAATGCTCACAAAAACGGTAAACTGTGGCACTATAACAAGCATACAGAAATAATAAACCCCTAGCTGTTAATCTGCCAGGTGGCAGAGGTCTAGCTGGAAGGATATAGGCTTCGGATACCCGGGCTGAGCCACCTGCTCTAGCCTAGGGACGTTCCCAAGTCTGTGCGCCAAATTACTCTAATTGAAAGGGTGCTCTCTTGAGAGACTCCGATCGCAAGTATCTGACTCTCTCCTGGCGACCCTAAAACAAAAGCAAGACGTGCTAGTGCAGTGCTGAGTGGACTAGGCAAGGGCCCTCACACAACACAACACTAGACACACAGGGACACAGACAAGAAAATGCCCCCAGACTCCCACGGGTATCCTAGTAAAGTCGTGCGGGTCCACAGGACTCGCACCAGCAGACTTTACTTAAAGGATCGCAAAAAGCCTCCCCTCCGGTCTAGCCCCTGCTAACCTGACACAAGAACACACTAGCAAGCATGAAACCACCAAATATGAGACAAAAAAAAAAACTTCCTAGGTCTCATCAACAATTACGTCTCTGCATAAGGCCCAAAATCCTATCTAATTACCTGAGAGCTCGTCGTTTATACAATAATAGATATTGTGACGCTCACCGCTTCCCCCAGAACCGCATGGCTTACTCGCTAGGACTCGCCAGGGCAGAGAATGTAGCTACAGTCTACCTATCATTGTGTACTTTCCTTCTCGAGGAAGCTTGTGTTGCAGACAGTTCAGAACTGTTCTTTGTTTTCGTCTGTCACAATCCTTTCTATTTTATTTAGTCTGAAAGTATTGTGTTAAGTAATTGAATGATGGGAAGGCGAGCGGGAGAGAGAGAGAGAGAGAGAGACCAGGTGGTAAGTGTGGCGCGTGGCCGGCCCCCTTACATAGGCCTAGCGGGATTCGTTGCCTCCTGCCTAACACGGCCTACTAGGCGGCTGCTTACTGGGCGACTGTCGCGCGCCCTCGTGCTATTCCTGCGAACTGGGACTCCACCCATGCGGTCCCTGGAAATATCCAGGTCAGATCCGTCCCAGACAGCATACTCTAAGCATCTCCCTTGAACTGTTCCACACTCTTGTCTTAGAATCTTTCTCTTCTAACGCCTCTATCATTTCCACTACTTCCTCACCTTTTATTAATATCAATCCCCCTCTGCTTCCCTGCATCCACACCTTGAATTGGTGGCCAGACTGTATTATATGCTGGATCTCACATTTCTTATGTACTAGGCTAAGGTTGAAGATAGTCATTGTTTTTTTCGGAGATTGTATTGCTCGGACTGTCTCCATCAATCACTAATGTTTCTACAGGGTTAAATAATGCTAGACTAGGGATCAGGTACCTTGCCGTTGGTGTTTTCACTGTGTGTAGGCTACTTTTGAGCTGCACGACACTACGGATTCTGTGGGTTACCGGGGTGGATCTTTTGTCTGTGTACCTTGGAGTTTAGACTGTGTAGTGCGTGAGGGCTGCTTGCCTAATCCACCCAACGCTGTTCTAACTCTATTTGCTTTTACTTTTGAGGGTCGCCAGGAGGATACTCGATACTTGTGATCGAGAATCCTCAATTCATATTAACGTAATCAGGCCGCACAGACCCAAGGTCCACACTAGGCTACGAGCTGCCTTGCTCCACCAGAATTCTGTACCTTTGCGCATCCCAGCTAGACTTTATTAACCCGGGTAGACATTAGCTGGATTAGATCATATACTCTTTTATGCATACCCATTATTTCTACACAAGCATTTTGAGGTCTAGGTTGCTGTAGAGAGACACAACCAGCATAGACCGGTTTTGTTAATAGGAGTACTACTTTTTCGTGGCGAGCATTATTACTGTTGCACCACTTATAATATTCTTGTGTCCAATAACATTATAGGTCCAGCCTTTTTGTGTATTTAGCCTACACGTGCATTGTCCTGCCTCCTGCTATTTTGTGGTCCCATTTCCGATACGTTCTTCTTAGTAGCATCCGACATTATTCAGAAGATTCCTTGTTCGGTGCTTGAGGACTTTACAACACTTTCTTTCATAAAGGAGTGACAGATATTATTGATTAACGTAACGTTAAGTAAACCTTCTTCTTGTTTGCATTAGATCACTCTTGTGATTTAATTAAGTTAACTATCTTTTCCTTGTGTACCATAACTAAGCAACCATATGTTATAGGTAATAGGCTGTTTCAGAGAACATCGGCCTATAGTAGGAGCACATAGGTACTGAGTTAAGATACCCCGCTATCGCAGATATAACTCTGGAGGGTATATGTGTTCTTTGTTCAACGGGATTATATATCAGGGGTTGAATCTAGGGTTTCCGTTGTTGCATTTATGCCAGTCTAGTCCAATGTATAAGAGCCACTGATTTATACGAGACCCGATCGTAACAATAAAAGGTCTATCAAGGGGATGGGATAATTAAATAGATTGGTGAAGTAGTGGAAAGAAGGTATACAAAGTAAGAGAGAAAGATTCTAAGTGGGGTTGAGAGGGATAGATATCAAGGGGGTCCGAAGGGTACGACAGTGAGGTGAGCTCTGAGTCTTGAATCTATCTGGACCCCACCCTAGGCATACAAAATACATCCCAGGCTTGGCAACACTCAACACAGTTGCCGGGTCAAAATCATCTACCCCGTGCGTGAGTCGAAACTAAGCCTAACGTTGCAATCGGATGCATATGGCAACACTTCAGGCTCGTCCCAAGCTAGACTCTCCGCGCGAAGCAACGTCCCCCAGCCGGTCTCTCTCTCCCGCTCGTCTCCTCTAAACTCTCACTAGAATTACATCTTATATATTATAATGAAACAATCAACTATCGAGAATAAAATATACTAAGATGCGTTGGTTAAGAATAAGGGCAGCTACAAGCTGTGAAACAACATAGGAATATCCCAGACATTAGTTATGTTGTCGTAGGATATATACTAAGGAAAAGCCTGCCGGCCGGCTGCCGCCAGCCGGTTTCTAAACGGCTGGGCAGCCGACGCGCGCGCACGCCCGCACGTGGCTACTATGCAGAAGCGTCACACCTCCCCCAAGATATAAGACCCTTGACTAAGTTCTTCATATCTAACAGAAAACTTCTCATAGTACCACACACTGTTGCGACACAAGGCACTATATATAAACATAATAAAGACTGTTGCGCTCCACTGAGCAAGTTCAACTAACTTAGCGACAATAAGCGAAAACATTCAACTTAGATACTGCTACAACATCTTATACAAAATTCTACCCATTATAAAAATAGAGAATTTTTATAAGGTTTTTGCTTTTTTAATTTGTTTTTTTCGGCTGAACTACAGTGAGAGCCTATTTTCCTCCACACTCAACCCTCAATCCTGTGGCAGTCTAACCAACATCATCCACCCTTGATAGACAATCCGCTATCACGTTATCAGGACCGGCAATATGGCGTATGTCCAGATTATACTCCTGAAGCATGAGTGACCACCTGGTCAGCCTCATATTCCGGTTATGAAACTGATTCAAGAATTTCAGAGGGTGATGATTGGTATAAACCACTATGACTGGTCCGAAAGCAGGAACATATACATCGAAGTGCCTGAGCGCCAGCACTATCGCCAGGAGTTCTTTTTCAATTACAGAGTAATTCCTTTGTGCACTATTGAATTTTTTACTGTAAAAACTCACTGGATGTTCGATACCTTCATCATCTGTCTGTAACAAGACAGCCCCAGCCCCTACACCACTGGCATCAGTCGCCAGCTGAAAAGGTCTGCTGAAGTCCGGGGCCCTGAGTATGGGGTGGGTACATAACAGGTGTTTCACCAAGGAAAACGCCTCTGCACACTCAGGAGACCACCGGAACTTCTTGTCCTTAGATAATAAGTCAGTTAAAGGTGCAAGTACAGTCGAATAGCCTTTGATGAAGCGACGATAATAGCCTATCATACCTAGAAACCGCATGATTTGTTTCTTAGTCGTAGGCTGGGGAAACTGATCGATGGCTTTGATCTTTGTCTGTGGAGGGCACACCTGACCCATCCCCACCTCGAACCCCAGGTACAAAACTGTGGCTTTGACAAAATCGCACTTACCCAGGTTTACCACCAAACCTGCTTCATTCAGTTTATTAAAAAGCTGTCCGATGTGAGCACAGTGACTGTTAAAATCCTCGTCGTATATTATGACATCATCTAGGTACACCGTACAGTTGGGAATGTCGGCTACAATGTCGTTCATTAATTTCTGAAACGTTGCAGGGGCATTTTTCAGCCCGTATGGCATAACATGGCAACGATATGTGGCACCGTCCACCACAAACCCACACACCTCTCGCGCTCGCTCAGACAAGGGCACTTGCCAATAACCCTTAACAATGTCTATCTTATTGAGGAACTTGGCTTTTCCTATCTTATCCACACTGTCGTCCACATGAGGGAGAGGGTAGGCATTTGTGGGGGTTAAACCATTCAACCTGCGGAAATCTATACAAAACTGCACCTTGCCATCTGGTTTGGGCTGCAGTGTGACTTGGGAAGTCCACCTTACTGCACCCTCCGAAATCAGCCCACGTTTCAGCATATAATCCAGCTCTTCCCTAAGTGCTGGTAATGTAATAGGGGGAACACGGTATGGCACTGATTTAAAGGGCGGGTGGTCCCCAACATCGACATCAAAGGAGTACAAAGGAAATCAAGCAACAACAGGTCTAGTGACCCTTCTAGGTTGCTTGTCCTACAAAACACTGAGGATCAAGTGTCCAAACAGTGGTTTAGAGTGGGTAAGGGAACATTGGAAAGGAAACTACTGCCCTGCCACTAACGTGGCAGGACTAGGAAGTTAGTAGGGGACATATGGGTTAGTAACTGAGGGGAGGATAAAGTTATTCATTTACAAACGCAGTCAGTCGCGGGTTTGATGCGAGATATTTGTCTAGGCGGAATTTAAATGAATCAACGGTGCTGCAGTCTATAACGTCTCAGGGAAGCCCATTCCACAAGTTGACAACTCGATTGAAGAAGAAATTCTTAGATTCGTGCGAGTTAAAAGATTTACCATAATTTTGCAACGTTTCCCCGCGTGTAATTAGATTGGTCGATAGTGAAGTACTTACTACAGTTCATATTGTCGATGCCTTTGATGATTTTGAACACTGGAATTAAGTCGCCTCTTAATCTGCGCTGGGTTAAAGGAAATAGATTTAATTCTCTAAGACGCTCTTCGTATGTTTGTTCTTTAGGCTAGGTATCATTTTGGTAACTCTACGTTGAACTCGTTCTAGCTTGTTTATATCTTTTTGGTAATAAGGGCACCAGGATTGAACGCAGTATTCAAGAAGAGGGCGGACTAAGGAATTGTAAAGGGTTAGGATAACTTCTTTGGATTTATGCTCAAATGACCTGCCTATAAAGCCAATTATTTTGTTTGCCTTCTTAACAACTTCTGAACATTGTTGACTCGGTTTTAGGTTACTCGATATTGTTACTCCCAGATCAGTTTCTCTGTTGACATTCTTAAGCTGAGTGCCATTCATCGAATAGTTTGCTTTCTCATTTAGGTATCCGACATGTAGTACTTTACATTTATCCGCATTGAAACTCATTTGCCAAATTTGGGCCCAACATGACATCGTGCACCGCTTGAGTAGTGAGGCCAGGATGTTCCGCGAAAACAGCTGGGTTTGAATCAAACAAGTGCTGCACAGCTACACGCTGTTGCTCAGGCAGGTGCAATATCAACTCGTGAGCCACTTGTCTAGAATTCCCCGCCCACTGATCCGCGGAAACATGACAATCCCAATTATCCTCCCCCGCAGCTTGACTGTCCCTTCCTCCTTCTCCACCACGATCGCTGCAGATCAACACCGGGACAGTGTGAGGCTCGGAGGGGTGCCTCACATACTCTTTCATCAGATTTACATGGCAGAGTTGGTTCTTTTTCTTACGATCAGGAGTAGCTACTAAATAGTCGAGATCAGAAACCTTCCTTACAACCCGATACGGACCAGAATACTTGGCAGACAAGGGGTGTCCCACCAGAGGCAGTAGTATCAGTACCTCCTGATCTACTTCAAACTCCCTCAGCTTCACCTTCTGGTCGTATCTGTCCTTCATCTGAGCTTGTAAACTCTTAAGGTGCCGACCTGCTACCTCCAAGCTCTTTAGCATTCTCTCACGGCTTTCAACAACATACTTTAGAAGCGAGCATGGCTTTGTGACTCCCTCCCAGATCTCCTTGACTATGTGGAGGGGCCCCCTGACCCTGTGTCCAAAAACCAACTCGTTCGGGCTAAATCCCAAGCTCTCCCCAGGTACTTCTCTTGCAGCAAATAAAACGTATGGGAGACCTAGATCCCAGTCCTTCCCATTTTCCATGCAATAACACCGCAACATACTCTTGAGAGTTGAGTGCCACCTTTCCAAAACTCCCTGACTCTCGGGATGGTAAGCAGATGACACCACAGACACCATCCCATGTTGCTGCATGGTCTGCTTAAACAGAGCAGAAGTAAAATTGGATCCCTGATCAGACTGGATCTCCTGAGGGTAGCCATAACGAGAGAAATAGACAAGCAGGTTTTTGACAACAGTCTTAGCCATCCCGTTACGCATGGGGTAAGCATCTGGATACCGTGTTGCTACATCCATTACAGTTAGTAAACATTTATTGCCGGCACTAGTGGGGTGCAATGGGCCAACCATATCGATAACTACTTTGCTGAAGGGCGGCCCAATAACAGGGATGGGTTGTAACGGGGCTCTCGGGATGACCTGATTGGGTTTCCCAACAACTTGACAAGTGTGACACTGTGACACCCATGACACGACACTCGCCTTTAACCCAGGTCACCAGAAAAGCTTGCTCAGAGCTGCCTCCGTCTTACGTGCCCCCAGATGCCCTGCCAAAGGCACATCATGAGCTAATCTCAATAAGCTCTCACGGCACACCCTCGGTACTACTAACTGGTCCACTAATCCTGACCCGCCATCCCACTTTTTCTTGGGATCCTGATATCTCCGATACAAGATCCCCTCGGACAAGAAAAAATCACCAGGCTGCGCATCCCCATCGCTCTCCAGTTCGATAGCACCATTACCACACGCCCTGACTTCAGGATCTTCCAGCTGCAAGGAACTTATATCAGCAGGTACGAGATTATCCAAGGTCATCTTAAATAATTTATTTCCACCTCCAATGTCCCGCTGAGCCATCCTTTCCTCACGCTGCGCATAACGATGCTGTCGCAGAGTTTCTTCCTGCCCTGCACCTGCACTAGCGGTGACAGGCCCCGGGGCCTCTCCAGACTCTAACATAGGTGCCAATAATGAGTCACCGAGAAACACTGCCGGCTTAAAACTCTCCAATTGACCAACACTTCCCGTTTTCTTGTGACCTTTCCTCCACGGTTTGATAGACTGAGGTGGTGGCTGCAAGGCTCCGGATGTCTGAGAACGCGTCACAACACACGCCATGGTTTGTATGCTACACTTCTCAACCCACTCCTGTTCCTCCCTACTAACGTCGGCCGCCTTCTCGGCAACGACCAAGGGTGAAACCTTAGAAGCAGGCACCGCAAAGTCGTTGCCGAGGAGGAGGTCGACGCCCCCAACAGGCAAGTTCTCTACAATTCCTACATCCAGCTCCTTCGCCACACCACCCACCTCCAGCTCCATCCGCACCAGCGGGTAGGACTTCGTAGCATTGATCCCCTGAACTACCACCACCCGAGCAGCGTTAATCGGCCTACCAGTAAAGTTCTTTAACAAGGTCTGAGAAGCCCCTGTATCACGCAATAGCTTAACTCCTCGCCTTTCGCCAGCCCACCTCCCAAAACCATGCCCTCTATGACCCCCAAAGACGTCGCGGACAGGGTTCGAGCCTTCCGGACTCTTGAACACAGGCTGTGTCCCAACCTCTGACGAACTACCCTTGGCAAACTCAGAAGATATAGGCGACACCCCTATGCTGCGGGCCAATGACACAACCTTGTTTGGTGGCTTGTTCGGACAAGCATTTGCAAAGTGACCCTCCTTGTGACATGCAAAGCACTCTTTACTCTTTGGTTTGCCTTGGGAGTGGGAGGTACCATTAGACTTCTTATACGGGACGGTATTTGGTTTATGTTTAGTTTTATTGTCAGTGCTAGATGGTTTTGTGTATTTATGTGTATCAAAATTCTTGGGAGGCGGAGGGGTACGATCCTTTGCACCCGACTCACTCCTAGCTGCTGCTCCGCACCCTCGAATTAATGACAGTCGGAGGTCAGCCATTTCTGCTGCCTCCTGGAGAGTTCTAGGATTTTTTCCTTTATATTTAATGTTAAGTCCCCGCCTGTGCACTTAAAGAACTGCTCCAAGAGAACCAGCTCACTCAACTCCTCAAAAGTAGCTGCCATCTCAGAACGCAGCCAATGTCGTAGTGCATCAGACAAGTCCCGGGCGTGTTCTAGGAAGGTACTATCCTTGCCCTTAGTAACACCCCGAAACTTCAAGCGGTAAGTTTCTGGTTGTAACTCATAGGCCCGTAGCACAGCCTTCTTTAGCTCATCATAAACTACACAGGACTCTAAAGGTAGTGCATCATACGCTTTTAGCCCCTTTCCTAGGAGTCTTGATGAAACTAATGCTGCCCACTTTTCCTGAGGCCACTGGTGTTCCTGACACTTCTTCTCAAATCGCATACAAAACTCAGTCACACATAATTCATCGAACACAGGAACTAGTTTAAGCAGGTGCGACAATGATTGGTCCCGATGTCTGTTACCTCACCCAATATTTCGTCCTGTTACCTCCACTCGAGATCTCTCCAGCTCCCTGTCAGCCCGATACCCAGTAAACTCTGCCTGCAGTTCAGCCTCTCGTATAGCTGTTCTCTCTGCAGCCTCAGCCTTCACACTAGCCTGTCTCTCGGCAGCCTCAACCTGAGCTCTAGCCTGTCTTTCGGTAGCCTCAACCTGAGCTCTAGCAACCTCAGCCTGCACACTAGCCTGTCTCTCGGCAGCCTCAACCTTGGCCATCTCAAGCCGAAACAACAAATCTGGAGTAAACCCTTGAGGAGGGGAAGATGCATTTAATGGGGAGGGTCCCTGTGATTGAATTCCACGCTGCCATTGACCATCAACTTGGGGGTATGTACTAAATTCAGGCACCCTGACGTTTGATACGGGGGTAGAGTGGAGGGGGGGCTGGGGACCGGGGCCCCCAGTCGCCTCTCCACCCAGGTCTCTCCCTTCCAAACCCAATATCAAAGTCCTCAGCTGATCTTTCCTCATGCCACTTAAACCCTGGTGACCCTGAAGACACACTTTAAGCCATACTTATTCAGCTTCAACACCCTGGCAGCGGTAAGGGGCACCTCTAAAAATCTTCTAGCACCCTCCTCGCTATCGACTAGCCACTCCACAGGTCTTTCTCCCTCCGAGCCTGTATCGTGACCTGACCCATCACTGTGTTCTGATATATTAGACATGTTTGTGTACTGCAGTAATTATCACGGTTATAGAATGTGCCTTATCTCCTATGCAAGTATGTATATACTAATGTTATTTAAAGTCTTTAATGTATTATATTGGTTGCTCCAAAAAAAAAAACTATGTCCACTGTATTCCTCTAATCATAAGGAATCTCAAAACAAATGACCACTATATTCCTCTGTTCAGTAAATCCTATGCAAGGTGGCCATTTGTTACGTCCTGGGATATATAAACACTGGGCTCTTTCTATTGGACTAGGTATGCGGCAACAAGCAACAATGGAAAACGCTAGATCCAACCCTTATCTATAAACCCAGGCAACAAACCACCCTAAACCGTCAAGAGTCCTGCCTGGACAACAAGGTATCCTATGACTCGGTTACAGGGTGCACGCACTATAGACTGCTGATAGTCAAGCAGGCTATATAAAAGATCACACAATTAAGTTGACTTAAAGCTTCAAGGAAAAGATAGATAACGGAATTAAATTGCAGAAACAATTTAATAACAAACTAGAAAAAAGTACATTTAACGTTACGTTAATTAATACAACTAATCTCCCCTGCGTGAAAGAAGGTGAAAGCAAACAGTCCTCAAAACATCGTACCGGTAGACAAGATGCGGGGTTCTAAACTGCATGCGGCTACTGTAGGATCTGATGCTTAGCAAAGAAAGTACGTTACGGATTTAGAGAACTCTCAACTCATAAGCAGGAAAAAATACTAGTGATAGGACCTACAGTGTATAATGGCATAGGTATAATTAAATAAAGGCAGCAACTCGCAACATAACCACATACAGGTGTGCTTCTCACTCTTAGTCAGGCAAGCCTGCTCGGCCTGACTCACAATGCTCACAAAAACGGTAAACTGTGGCACAATAACAAGCATACAGAAATAATAAACCCCTAGCTGTTAATCTGCCAGGTGGCAGAGGTCTAGCTGGAAGGATATAGGCTTCGGATACCCGGGCTGAGCCACCTGCTCTAGCCTAGGGACGTTCCCAAGTCTGTGCGCCAAATTACTCTAATTGAAAGGGTGCTCTCTTGAGAGACTCAGATCGCAAGTATCTGACTCTCTCCTGGCGACCCTAAATCAAAAGCAAGACGTGCTAGCGCAGTGCTGAGTGGACTACGCAAGGGCCCTCACACAACACAACACTAGACACACAGGGACACAGACAAGAAAATGCCCCCAGACTCCCACGGGTATCCTAGTAAAGTCGTGCGGGTCCACAGGACTCGCACCAGCAGACTTTACTTAAAGGATCGCAAAAAGCCTCCCCTCCGGTCTAGCCCCTGCTAACCTGACTCAAGAACACACTAGCAAGCATGAAACCACCAAATGTGAGACAACAAAAACAACTTCCTAGGTCTCATTAACAATTAAGCGTCTGCATAAGGCCCAAAATCCTATCTAATTATCTGAGAGCTCGTCGTTAATACAATAATAGATATAAGGTCTATCAAGGGGATGGGATAATTAAATAGATTGGTGAAGTAGTGGAAAGAAGGTATACAAAGTAAGAGAGAAAGTTTCTAAGTGGGGTTGAGAGGGATAGATATCAAGGGGGTCCGAAGGGTACGACAGTGAGGTGAGCTCTGAGTCTTGAATCTGTCTGGACCCCACCCTAGGCATACAAAATACATCCCAGGCTTGGCAACACTCAACACAGTTGCCGGGTCAAAATCGTCTACCCCGTGCGTGAGTCGAAACTAAGCCTAACGTTGCAATCCGATGCATATGGCAACGCTTCAGGCTCGTCCCAAGCTAGACTCTCCGCGCGAAGCAACGTCCCCCAGCCGGTATCTCTCTCCCGCTCGTCTCCTCCCACTCTCACTAGACTTACATCTTATATATTATAATGAAACAATCAACTATCGAGAATAAAATATACTAAGATGCGTTGGTTAAGAATAAGGGCAGCTACAAGCTGTGAAACAACATAGGAATATCCCAGACATTAGCTACGTTGTCGTAGGATATATACTAAGGAAAAGCATGCCGGCCGGCTGCCGCCAGCCGGTTTCTAAACGGCTGGGCAGCCGACGCGCGCGCGCGCCCGCACGTGGCTACTATGCAGAAGCGTCACAGTGTATAATGTTTGGTACTTACCAATGATGAGCTGAATAAGACGTGTGTTTTTGCTTGTTCTTCCTTTTTGCTTATATAGTATAGCCCTCGCTCAGTTGTTTTTATTTTTTATTATTTTTTTATTAGTGTATCTATCTATCTATTGCCTGACGCCGTGATCCCCGAAGGGGTGGCCACGAACGAACCGCCCCCATGCACCTCTGTCCCCAGTCAGTCGACGCCCCTCCCCCCAACCAGCACCGCCTTCGTTCATGTAGTTCCTCACTCCATCCTTCCACCTCATATTCGGTCTACCTCTCCCCCTCTGTCCCTCCACCTCGCTCTCGTACACCCTCTTAGTCATTCTCTCGCATTCCATACGTTCCATATGGCCGAACCATCTCAAGTTGTTCCTTTTCACACTTTCCAGCACATCTACCTCCACACCACACCTCCTTCTTACTTCCTCATTAGTCTGTCTATCCCTCCATGTAACTCCGCACGCACTCCTTAAGTAATTCATTTCCACTGCTCTCACTCTTTGTCTGAGTCTCTCGACCAACGTCCATGCTTCGCTTCCGTAAGTCAGTGTCGGGATTACCACACTGTCATGCAAGGACTTCTTCACTTCCATACTGACCACCCTATTTCTTGTTACTGCTTTTAGCGTTCCTACAACCCTCTTCCCCTGTTGTACCCTCTCCCGCACCTCTTCATCCATAGTCCCATCTTTACTCAACACACTGCCCAGATACTTAAAAGAGTTGACGATCTCCATAGCCTGACCGTTCAGCTTCACCTCACACTCTGTGACTTCACCCCTTTCGAAGACCATAACCTTGCTCTTCCCCGTATTTACCTTCAAATTCCGTTTTTCGCACACTGTTCCAAACTCATTTACCAGACCCTGCAACTCCCATTCATTATCACTCATCAGAACTGTATCATCTGCAAACAGCAGTATAGGTAGCTTCCACTCAATTCCCTCCCTTTTCAGCGATACACCAACATCCACTGCTCTTGATAGTATTTCTTTCATAACTCCATCCATATATACAGTAAACAACCACGGGGACATCACACACCCCTGTTTCAAACCAACATTCAGGTCAAAGAACTCGCTCTGCTCACTCTCCACACGTACTGCCGCCTTTGCACCCTCATACATGCTCTTCACTGCTTTCAGCAACTTGCCCTCTACTCTGTATATTCTAAGTACTTTCCACAAACCTTCTCTATCCACTCTGTCATAGGCCTTCTCCAAGTCCATAAAGGCAACATACACCTTTTGTTTCTTCTCCAGATACTTCTCCACAACACAATTCAGGGTAAAAATCTGATCTACACATCCTCTTCCCTTCCTAAAACCTCCCTGCTCGTCGCCTATCCATTTCTCCGTTCTCACTCTCACTCTCTCAATCACTACCCTACTGTATACCTTCCCTACTACGCTTAGAAGACATATTCCTCGGTGGTTACCACACACTCCTCTTTCCTCTTTGCCCTTATATAGGGGGACTATTATGCCAGTCTTCCAGTCATCGGGTGCACTCCCCTTCTCCCATGCTAGTTTGCACATTTTCCATACCCATTCTATCACTATCTCACCACCATACCTCAACATTTCCCCACACACTCCATCTGTTCCTGGTGCTTTCCCCAACTTCACTCTTTTCATGGCTTCCCACACTTCTGACCTCCTGATCCCCACCTCCTCCTCCACTACTTCTCTTCTTCTCCCTCCCATACCATATCCAGCTATGTTTGCTGGCTCTTCATTCCTTTCATTTAGCAACTCACTGAAGTACTCCCTCCATCTTTCGACTCTCTCTTGCTTCTCGGCTAGCATTCTCCCATTCTTATCTTTCACACCCTTACTGTTTCCCTTGCTACCTTCCTTAACTTTCTTGACTTCTTTCCAGAACAGTTTCTTACTCTCCCTCCATTTTAAACTCAGATTCCTTCCAAATTCCTCATCTACTCTTCTCTTACTTTCCTTCACTACTCTCTTCACCACCCTCTTACTCTCCACGTACCTCGCTCGTTTCTGTCTCTCGGAATCTTCATTCCCTCTACTACCCAACCACTCTCTATATGCTTTCTTCTTTTCTTCCACAGCTATTCTTACCTCTTCTGTCCACCATGCTGTACCTTTCACTCCCCTCCCTCTTCTCCTCACTCCACACACCTCCTCACATGCTGCACAGATCTCATCCTTAAACACCTTGCTCATCTCCTCCACTTCCTCCATAACTTCCAGGTCGAACCCACCTAGTCGTCTTTCCACTGCTCTCCTGTACTCCTCCCTGACTTCCTCCTCCTGCAACCTCTCCACCCTCCTCACCATTCCACCCTCCTCTCGCCTCCCTCCCGCTCTCCTCACCCACTTCTTTTGTATCCTAACCTTAGCTACCACTACATAATGATCAGACAGACCCCCTCCAATACCCCTATACACCCTAGCATCCATCACAGATTTCTTCATTCGTTCATCCACACATACATAATCAATCAATGACTTTCGTTCCACCACTGTCTTATCCTTCATCGTCAACATCCGTTTCCACGTGTACCTGTGGATCATTCTGTGTCGGAAGAAGGTGTTGGCTATCCACAGCCTCCTCCCCACACATACGTCCACAAGTGCACTACCATTCCCATTCACCTCTGATGGTACCCCCCACCCTCCCACCACTCCCTCAACTTTCCTATCACCCACCTTACCATTCATATCCCCAATCAGAAATATTCTTTCGTTCTTGTCAAACTTCTCCAGGCACGCCTCCACATTCATCCAGAACTCCTCTTTCTTTCTTTCAAGTATATCCTCTGTCGGGGCATACACGCATACAATCACCCACGTTTGTATTCCTACTTTCATTCTCACCCACACAATCCTTGAACCCACAGACTCGATATTTACTCGATATTTACTCAGCAATATTATGTGACGATGTTGGATGTATTTTACGCATTTAACTAAAAATACTTGTCTCATTGCAAATGTTAAGATGAGATAGGGGAAACAAAACGTGAAAGATCAGCTGAGCGAGAGCTATGCAGTGCGTGTATAAAATTCAAAGACTGAGAGAAGGCCGTGGTGAGCACGCTCGCGTGTGAATCTGAAAGACCCGGGATCGAATCCCTGCCACGGCGGACATTTAGTGGGTGCGGTAGTACGTCCTAGCATGTTTCACATGCTTGCACCCAGTCAGGGGACATCCTGACGACGTATACAGACAAAACACACATAACAAAGCCACTCCAACACCTTCCTCTCTCTCCAACACCCCTTCTCCCCTCTCAACACTCTTCTCTGAGCTATTGCCGATAAAAATGGCATGTTCAGTCCTGTAAAGAATCGTAAGATTCAGAGTCGTAAAGATTCCAGGACGAGCTCATTAGCGGCGGATCCCCAGATCGACCGTGGTGATTGTCACCTAAACATCTACAAAACTAATACTGAGGTTATTTGAAAATGAGGACCGACATTATAAACGGAAGAAAGTGCCATCGCTGATGATTTGGAAATGGAGGAAAATAGAGAGTTTGATGGTGATAAAAAGCCCCAATCTTGACTCTATAGGCGGATATTAAAATATATATTAGTTTTCTATATGTATTACCTTCTAATTCTATCATCATGAATAACTAATGTAAGAATAAGAGCAATACTAACACCATAAAACAAACACGTTGGCAATTGTGTGCTTAATGAGTGGAAGATTATCTTAACCGTGGGTAGGGAAGCCAGGTACAAAGTACTCTCCCACTCTGAAAAAAAGAAAAAAAAGAACGACAACAACAGTATATGAATATAAAAAGGATTCCTGCTAGTAACATCCCTGGTGTCTGTCTAGCGTGACAATCAACGAGTATTAACACGCATCCTCACTGTCATCCATCGACAAGTATTGACAGGTAATCGTGACGTCACTCACATCCGCTCATCCACCACAACACCCACCCATCTAACATCACCCAGCAGGATAATTCTAACGAGTATTAACATGCATCCTCACTGTCATCCATCGACAAGTATTGACAGGTAATCATGATGTCACTCACATCTGCTCATCCACCACAACTCACTCCCATCTAACATCACCCAGCAGGATAATTCCAACGAGTATTAACACGCATCCTCACTGTCATCCATCGACAAGTATTTACAGGTAATCGTGACGTCACTCACATCCGCTCATCCACCACAACACCCACCCATCTAACATCACCCAGCAGGATAATTCCAACGAGTATTAACACGCATCCTCACTGTCATCCATCGACAAGTATTGACAGGTAATCGTGACGTCACTCACATCCGCTCATCCACCACAACACCCACCCATCTAACATCCCCCAGCAGGATAATTCCAACGAGTATTAACATGCATCCTCACTGTCATCCATCGACAAGTATTGACAGGTAATCGTGACGTCACTCGCATCCACTCATCCACTACACAAGCCACCCACCCATCCACTCATAGCGAACCTATAACAATCTCTCTCTCTCTCTCTCTCTCCTCATCCTCCACCTTTGCCTCCCTATTCCACATCCCACCCACCCACCCTCTTCCACTGCTCGGCCAGACAGCCTGAGGAACAGCAACAACAACAACAACAACCACATCCATCCCATATTCGTATCAGCTCATGTATCAACCATTTTCCCGTGTCTGGTGTCACATAGCCGCACTTTGTTTTGACAATTATCGATAAACAAGCTTTCTCTAATATATTCAGTCTAAAATAGTAGAAATCGGAAACTAGACGAAAAACTACATCATACTAAATACTTATTCTCTGATAATACATACATTTAAAGATGTTAAACCATAATTGACAGCAAAAATAATGAAATAAAATCTGGGAATTCAACCCTTCCCAGGTATAAACAGGAAATTAACTTCACTTCAATGGTTTCGGCTTAATTCCCACACATCTACCACATGTGCCTATTCGTAAACTTGTATGCAAACCCCATAGACTTTTACGAAATAGACCCCTGGCCAAATAGACTCATGCCTGCGGCATAAGGCGATTTGGCCATAAACTTTTACGAAAATAGACCCTAGCCTGATCATCCCCACGAAAACTTATATGAAACCCCATAGACTTTTACGAAATAAAGAAAAAAAAGAAAAAAAAAGAAAAACAATGAATTTTGCATGCAAAATGTTGTTTTTGGTCGATCATTTTAGATTGGCCAAATCGACTCATGCCGCAGGCATGAGTCGATTTGGCCTATTTCATACTACTAATACTAAGAAGGCGTATGGGCCGGATGGCGTTCATCCTTTTGTACTAAAAAACTGTGCTTCCATGCTAGGCAAAGTCTTCCTTCTCTATCTCTCCTTTAACATTTTCCCTTTTGCTGGAAGTTTGCTCTCATTCAACCTGTCCCAAAGAATGGTGACCGCTATCAACCCTCCAAATATCGTCCAATTCCTCAATTTTTTTACATCTCTAAAGTTTGTTTTAAACTAGTCGTACTTCAAAATTTCTGAAGCACTTATCTTCCCATAAACTACTTTCAGATCGCTAGGATGTCTTCCTTAATGGCCGTTCTACAGGTAATTTTCTTTCTTATTTACTAACTCTTGATCATCCTCCTTTCCGGCCTTTGGTGAGATTTTCTTTGCTGCGGTAAACATATCGAAAGCCTTCGATACAGTCTGCCACAGATTTATAATTTACAAACTATACTCCTTCGGTTTCTATCCCCCCCACCCATCTGTGCCTTGATCTCTAATTTCCTCTCTGGCCGTTCTATAGTTACGGTTGTGGACAGTGGATAGCTATCGCTCATTTCATCAACTTATCAACTTATAACATGTTCGAAGAATGTTGCAAGGAGTGTTCGTACGGGACAGATCCCTCAGAAGCAACAATTTTCGGCAATTAGGGATCACTCTCATGAATGTGATCACACGTTTGGTGATTTTTTTTTGGGGAAATCATAGGTAGATTTTCTTACAGAACATAGACCCTTATCAGTGAAAAGTATTACATAAATAAGATTATACCTGAACTGAACACATTTATGGAAATTATGCAAAGATAGGATTAATTGTTTTCATTTAGCGTCAGTAACATTGGTTTTCATTAAATTATCGTTCGATGTATATCCTTTTCATCATATTAGGGTTCGGATTAATTCATTTAGTGTTATAAGAGAGTATTTGTTCATAATTCGCATGTCTGGTTTAATTTCATTTCGTTTGGTCCTAAGTATATATAATGTATCTTATTTATGATATAGAATCTGTTTAGGAAATTATTTTTGTTGTTCGGATATTTATTTGCTATAAGGTAACCCCCTCATCATTATAAATTTGCCTTGTGACCATAGGATCTCATTCAGTATTAGGATCGCGCCCACGCCTGATCCCTTATATATGTAAGTACTAAATTTTTGGTATTAAACATTCATTGTATAGGTTGTTTAGCTATTTTAGAATATTATATTCTTTCTTAGTGTTTTCAATAAGTTTGTGGTCCATGATTTTAACTTTAAATAGTTTCTTAATAGAGTAATTTATTTTTAGAACCTGTATCCAAGCCTGATGATGGACCAAGATAGTCCGAAATATCGCAAATAAAGCTGTCACGATGAACACGGTCGTTGTCCTTATTCTCCTGTTTCTCCTGAAAATACGGTACCCTAGCGGCCAACCCACCACTACTATTATATATATATATATATATATATATATATATTTAATTAATTAATAATTTAATTTTGTATATATAATATAATCATGTATATAAATTCATTATTTATTTACTTTCATTATTCATGCACAACATTTCACTATTCATGTACAGTATCGGCGGTAAATTGTGGAACAGGCGATGAACCCCTTGCTAGACACCACGCACGTTTATCTCATCCGAACACAGTCTACACTCAGTGAAACTGGGTAGCTTATACTACCAGGCCCCGCCCACTACCGGGTCGCTAGTCAGTTGGCAGAAAACATCAAGTAGAGAAATTGTTTAGATCCCACACACGCACACTTCACTATATGCTTTTAGACAGAGTGTGTATAAGCTAAAGATATGTAGTATTAAGTCCCGGAGATAGTGAACATTTGATGTTTATCGTAGGTATGCCAAGTTATATATTCAATGTTATATAATGCAGAGACGGTTTTAGTTATGTATCGACTATGTTATGTTAAGGCACATAGCGGAATCGGCATAAAAATGAAGACGAGTGTTCTGTTCAATACCCACATCCCTTGCATAATGCTTACTGTCGTTAGGTTTTAACCTTTTTAGCGCGAGTAACGTCTGTGTCAATATATTATAATTACCATTAACCCTTCCTCCCCGGGCTGCCTTTCTTAACCCTCTCACATCCTTATGACGCAGAGATTGCCAGATTAGCAATAAGAAATAGATTACTCTCACTCTTATAATTACCTCTCCAAAATTAGTTTTCTGCCCACAGCTAACTCAAAGACAACTGCAGAGGTTGAAGTAAATAAACTAAAGGTTTATAAATACCCCTGACGGTAACAAAGGCTTTAAAGTATCCCTAATAGGCTCAAAAATTGCGTCAGGAGGTGAGAGGGTTAAGGATGGAGGCTGTATCCGGGCGATCTGGCTGAAAACACAACAAAAGTAAACTAAGGCAAATCTCGCTTAATATACTACCTACATTAATCAAACATATGTCAAAATGGGCGCCTTACCTTGCCGCGTAGAATGGCATTAAGTAGAGCTTTCTAGCTCAAGTAGTTCCGGAGTTATGGTTATGGAAGTGGAGGTAACTTTTGCCGCGTATTTACCTCGCCGCGTCCGAACGCTCAACCGCGGCCCAGGCTACGACGAAAGTTTTGACTCGTCGCTCTACCTTGAATTATGGCGGGAAGCGATTGTTTAGTGTTTTATTGTTTATTATGCCATATATTATTGTTATTATGATATTTTCACTCAATAAATATATTTTTCTGAAGTAATTTGTGTCTCTGTCACTTATACTTAGTTTTATTGTTATTATTATAGTAGTTATGATTATTTATACTGGACTATGGTAATTGATAGTGTAATTTTCACTTCTTTATTGTTAGGAACACATATTTTAGTGTCACTTTCACTTGTTCATATTGTTCTGAAGGCACTTATTATTACTTATGTGTGTCTCTTTCACTTAGACTTAGTTTTATAGTCATTATTATAGTAGTTATGATTATTTATACTGGACTATGGTAATTGATAGTGTAATTTTCACTTATTTATTGTTAGGAATATATATTTTAGTGTCACTTTCACTTGTTCATATTGTTCTGAAGGCACTTATTATTACTTATGTGTCTCTTTCACTTATACTTAGTTATATTATTATTATTATTATTGAGTGTCACTATCACTGTCACTTACACATCAATAGTTTGCCAGAGTGTGGAAATCATTGAAGCAGGTGCCAGCACGCAGTCCCACCTGACACTCGAGGCATTGCCAAGTGGTTTTTGTGGGTTTGCTTGGTCGTCGAGTTGTGCGGGTGCACACATAGGACCTCTTCTGCATCCTTATTCGGCTGTTAGGACCCTGGAAAGGAAGGGCGACGAGCTGGTGCTTTCTCAAGAACTCGGCACACCCTACTCTGTCCATCATTCCTGGTCCTTGTAGTGGCCTCCCTGGTGTACCCGCATGTTTTACCAGGAGCTCATGTATCAGCTGCTTTTAGAAGGTCCGCAGGCTCTTGTACTTGATGACTGGACTCCTCAAACGGTAGATGTTGTACGCGTTGAGGACAGACATATCTACTGTATGCAGGACAAACTTCTTGTACCACCTGCAAGATATTCGCAGGCAGTCTATGAAGCCCATCTGCATGTCGGACTTGTCGACAAGGCGCATGTTCAGGTTATAGTCCAGAACAGCAGCTGGTTTTGTGATAGGGTTCTTCGTTTTTCGGTCCACCTTCCCTGTGGGGACCATCTCTGCTTTGTGGCATGTGGTGAGGAGGTTGACCTTGTGCTGGTCATGCCAGTGGATGGAGAGGATGGGGCCACTCTTCTTATGGAAGATGTCCGTCTTCTTAGTTTTGGTTGGGTAGGCTGGCATGCCCTTCCTCTTCCCCTTCACTGTGCCGACAGTTCCGGTCTTGCGGTCATGGAGGTACTTGGCGAGGATAGGCGACGTGTAATAATTGTCGGTATAGAGGACGTTGGTGTCATGGAAGTACCTCTCCATCATCCTCTTTACCACAGCGCCGCCAAAACCAATGAGGGGGTCAATCTCCACCTCACCACCCTTGCCGCTGTAGACTATAAAGTCGAGCACATATCCCATCTTGCAGTCGCAGAGGACGAAGAGCTTGATGCCGAAGCGGTGTCTCTTTGACGGGATATACTGTCGGAAGTGCAGCCTACCACGGAACAGGACCAGAGACTCGTCGATGCACAGCTTCTGAAATGGAATCAGGTAGGTGGAAAACCGATGACGTATCATGTCATACAGTTGCCTGATCTTCCAGAGTGTGTCGGGCTCGTGGACATGCATGTTATTTGTCAGGTGGAAATATGAGAGGATGTCGAAGTACCTATCCCTTGACATGAATTTGCCAAATGCTGGAGTCGTTGTGAGGTCGCCAGTTATCCAATAGTCGGCCAGAACGTGCTTCTTTATGTGTGTCATCAGCATTGTGAGTGCCAAGAACAAATATAATTCTGCCACAGTGAGAGCTCTCCATGCCACCATCTTGGCACTGGTCTTCCTGCCAAGAAAGTTTGAACAGATATCCTGGTGGTTATTTGTCTCTTTGACAAGGTATTCCATGACTTCATTGTCGTAGAAGCCACAGAAAAGTTCACTGGGGGTGGCATTTGGGCCACAGGGATATGCTGGTGACACCCCAGAACCCTGTTGTACCTCGTCAAAGGCAGGAAAATCTGGCACAAAATCCGCCCCATCTGACCACACAAACATTTCAGCAGCTCGAGGACGAGGACGTGGAGCTGCAGCAGGCACACGCCCTGGACGCCCTGGCACACGCCCTTGGCCACGCGGATGCCCAGGCGGACGCCCTGCACGCCCACGCCCAGGCCCAGGCCCAGGGGCAGCGGCGTCGGCAGGCTGACCACGTCCACGACCTCGAGGTCCTTTGACTCTTCTTGTCGGGACTCCCTCTTCCTCTTCCTCTTCCTCTTTCTCTTCCTCAGGCGACGTCAGGTCATCTGGGGCAATGTTGGGGTCGTCAGCATCCTCTTCAGGAGAGAACTCTGGTGAAGAATAGACCTGGCGTCGGCGGCGTGGGGCTGCGGGAGGTTGAGCAATAGGAGCCTCGGCCTCGGGAGTTGGGCTCCTTTTGCGGCTAGCCGTGGACTTTTCCGCAGGAAATAAGGACCTACGATGCGGGGCCTGTGGTGACACACTGTGGGAGGCCAATGGCGCACTTGTAGAGGCCCTTTGGTCATCCTGAGGGACAGATGAAGCCGAGGGCTGTGGGTGGCCCTCCCGGCGTCCCGGGTCAAGGCGTCGGGACAAAGGAATGCGGGTGGTTGCTAGGCCTGGGTCGGCGTCACTCTCACTATCTACGCCTTCCCTCACTTGTTCTGCCTCCCTGTGTGCTTTCTTGGCTGCATTTTTCACTAAAGACTGTTTATAGAAGTATTTACCCACTTTCAAGGGCGTACAGGCAGGCAAAGGGGAAGGTCCTGGCATAGGGCTAGGGCTAGGGCTAGGCCTAGGCCTACCCTGACCTACGAAACTAGGCGAAGGGGTTGGCTCTAGCGCACTTGGTACTTCAAAAGCACCTTCCTCCACCACTTCCACATCAGGATCATCACTACTATCACCCCCCTTAAATAAATCAACATTGTCATCAGCACCAAATCCCACAAAATCGTCAATTTCGCTCCCACTTCTACTCTGAATATAGAGGTTTTTGTCCACAGAGCTTTCACCACTGCTCAAATCCTGGTTGAAAGTTCACGTTGTATTGCACTATCACTTAGCAAACGTTTCACTTTCCTTAGTTTCTTTTCTTCTCGGTTGGCAGAGGCGTAGATGTTGCAAGCGGGGTAGCACTGGGACGCGCGGGAGATTGCACAGTATCGGACGCGTCGGAATTCATTTTTTTGCTGTAGCTCGCAATGGCGGCAACGTAGGAACTGATAAGCGTGGTAGTTGAGGCTTGGTGGCGCTACGGTCGCCCCCGCAAAGTAAAATTTGCCCGCGCAAAATTTAAAGCACGTTTTCAAGCAAATGCCTTAGGTAAGGCATACCGGGTAGCGGCCCTTCAGCCGCGCTGTCCTTACCTAAGGCAGCCCGGGTAGGAAGGGTTAAACGATAGTATTGAGCTTAGGAAGGACATCTACCGATTAAAGGCTATATATCATCTTATCAAATCCTTATAGCTACCAAAGAGCTTTTCAAAGCTGCATAAGACCGTCTAAATATAGCTACAATTAAATATAAAAGACGTCTCTGAGACTGGAAGAGTTAAATGTCTTGCTTATCATTTATCATAGAGATAGATAAAATCGAATGGTGTAACACAATAGGCCTACGATACTCTATATGTAAACTATACTATAATAAACGTTTCTGACCTTGTTTAGCATAAACCAGTGTCAGCACATAGTTTGTTAATATTGCTTGTCATACATTGACAGAAAGAGAGAGAGAGAGATTTACATAGATACACTGGCCACAGATATCTTACGATACCTGCGAGTTGGCCAGGACTTATAGAGATAGCAACCCTAAGAGTAAGAGAAAGTGGAAGGAAAGAATAGCAAAGATGAAGGTTCTCAACTCCCCCCCCCCCCCTTTCCCCCCTCTGCTCCCTCCGGCAATTTGCCGTACATGAAAACAGGAGTGAATAACCTTGCATGGTTCAGAAATCGATTGAAGGATTTTTATTTATTAACTAGAAATGGAAAGGATATGTTATGCATACCTTTACCGCTTTTGTTTCTGCTCTCTTCAATTGACAGTATATATTTCTGCCGGGTTCTCTTGTCAGTAAATCATGTCCTACTCCAGACCAACTTCTCTGTGGTATGAGTCTAGCCTTCTATTTATATGTGTATATTGTGCCACTGTCTATACTCTATAACTTCATTATGGAGCTCATTCCACTGCTCAATTATAGTGTGTACAAAGGAGTACAAAGGAAATCAAGCAACAACATATCTAGTGACCCTTCTAGGTTGCTTGTCCTCCAAAACACTGAGGATCAAGTGTCCAAACAGTGGTTTAGAGTGGGTAAGGGAACATTGGAAAGGGAATTACTGCGCTGGAACTAATGTCCGTGGCAGGAATAGGAAGTTAGTTGGGGACAGATGGGTTAGTAACTGAGGGGGGGATAAAATAAAGTTATTCATTTACAAACGCAGTCAGTCGCGGGTTTGATGCGAGATATTTGTCTAGGTGGAGTTTAAATGAATCAACGGTGATGCAGTCTATAACGTTTCGGGGAAGCCCATTCCACAAGTTGACAACTCGATTGAAGAAGAAATTCTTAGATTCGTGTGAGTTAAAAGATTTACCAATAATTTTGCAACCGTTTCCCCGCGTGTAATTAGATTGGTCGATAGTGAAGTACTTAATACAGTTCATATTGTCGATGCCTTTGATGATTTTGAACACTTGAATTAAGTCACCTCTTAATCTGCGCTGGATTAAAGGAAATAGATTTAATTCTCTAAGACGCTCTTCGTATGGTTTGTTCTCTAGGCTAGGTATCATTTTGGTAACTCTACGTTGAACTCGTTCTAGCTTGTTTATATCTTTTTGGTAATAAGGGCACCAGGATTGAACGCAGTATTCCAGAAGAGGGCGGACTAAGGAATTGTAAAGGGTTAGGATAAATTCTTTGGATTTATGCTCAAATGACCTGCCTATAAAGCCAATTATTTTGTTTGCCTTCTTAACAACTTCTGAACATTGTTGACTCGGTTTTAGGTTACTCGATATTGTTACTCCCAGATCGGTTTCTCTGTTTACATTCTTAAGCTGAGTGCCATTCATCGAATAGTTTGCTTTCTCGTTTAGGTATCCGATATGTAGTACTTTACATTTATCCGCATTGAAACTCATTTGCCAAATTTGGGCCCAACATGACAATTTATCTAGATTGTGTTGCATATCGTCAACTTGTTCTTTTGAGAGTACGCTATTTGCAATTTTTGTATCGTCAGCAAATTTTGAGATTGTACAGGTGAGACCCTCATCTATGTCGTTGATGTAAATTAGAAAGAGAATTGGTCCTAGTACCGATCCCTGGGGTACCCCGCTACTTACATTGGTCCATTTAGATGCGTTACCGTTTATGACTACTCTTTGCTTTCTGTCGCTGAGCCAATTTTCTATCCATTTCAACACACCGTCTTGTATTCCATGCGCTTTTAGTTTTAGCAGTAAACGTTTGTGGGGAACTTTGTCAAAGGCCTTTTGAAAATCAAGGTATATAATATCTACAGCTTTACTCTCATCGTAGAGGTTGAGGATATCGTGGAATAAGTCTAAGAGGTTTGTTAAACAGGAACGTTTTTTACGAAAGCCGTGTTGAGTATCTTTAAGTATGTTATTTTCCTCTAAGTGATTTACTAGTCTGTCTCGTATGACCGTTTCTAGCATTTTACATACAACTGAGGTTAAGCTAATTGGACGATAGTTACTGGGTAGGGATTTGCTGCCTTTTTTGAATATCGGTGTTACGTTGGCTAGCTTCCACTGATCAGGCATAGTTCCAGACTGCAAGGATTTATTGAATAGTAATGTCAGTGGTTTGGAGAGCTCATCCTTAGCTTCCTTTAGAACTCTAGGCGAGATTGTATCCGGTCCAGGCGTTTTATTTACCTTGAGTTTATCTAAACAATTCAATACTTCTCTCTCTGTAACGGTGATATTGCTTAGAACATCTGAATTATCAATCTGAATTGGCGATGGAGTAGGGATATCAATGAGGTCTTCTGTTGTAAAAACTGATGCAAAGAAGGTATTGAGGGCATTACTCATTTGTACTTCGTCTTTGGTGTATTCTCCATTTTCATCGACTAACGGTCCAACAGTTGAAGTAACTACTTTTTTCTTTCTGATATAACTATAGAATTCTTTCGGGTTTGTTTTACTTTGATTCGCAATATGTAACTCTAAGGTCTTTTTACTTTGCTTAATTAACTTTTTGGCTTTGCGTCGTAGCTCTACAAATTTCACCCGTTCTTCGTCATTTTGTGAGGATTTTAATCATTCATTAGCAAATTTTTTAGCAAGCAGGCAGTTTGAAATATCTTTATTCCACCACTTGGGCTTATTATTATGGCCTGGACGCCGTATTTTCGATGGTATGCAGTCTTGCACTGCTTTTAGGTAAGTGGTTTCGAATAACTTCCAAGATGTATTTATGTCGTTATTGTTAATTAAAAAGCTCCAGTCAGTTTCTTTAAACATAGCTCTAAGTTTATGGAAGTTTGCTTTCTTGAAATTAGGGACTTTTTCGATGCTACTATTTGGTTCGTTACTAGTAAACTTTAAAGTGAAAGTTATCGTACGATGGTCGCTGTTACTGAATTCATCACCAACATTCAAATTCTATTAATTCTTCTTTTGTTGCAAGTACAATGTCAAGAACGTTATTACCACGGGTCGGCGTTCGAACAAATTGATAAAGCGAACTCTCTTGCAAGTTCGTATACAAGTCATGTCCGGAGTGTGAAGTAAGAGTATCGCCCCACTTGGTCACAGGTAAATTATAGTCGCCAAAAATTACGGTATCATATGAGTTAATTACATCTGCAATTTGTTCGTAAATTTCTCGGTCAGTTTGCACTGATTGAGCTGGAGGTCTGTATATTAATGCAAGTATTATTTTTTTACCTTTATTATTCTTTATTAGCACAAAAGATGCGTCGACGTTCACAATTTGAGGTTTTGACAAGAGGGTAGGGTTAAGACTTTCTTTGATATAAAGTAAAACGCCACCTCCATTTTGATTTATTCGGCTTTTCTCAAACATTACATAACCGGGAAGTGAATACTCTGCTAAAAAGTCTCTATCTTCTGTATTGAGCCAAGATTCTGTTATGCCAATCACATCATAATTTTCTGTAAACACTAGCTCCTCTAAATCTGAAAATGTATTGCGTATGCTACGAGCGTTTGCATAGAAAACCTTTAAATTTGTTATTTTAGAACTCACGGAACGCTCTTTAATAATATTTTTGGTTCTTGTCGGATCTACATTTATGTTCATGGCTGTCCTCGGTCCTCGCTGTCTTCGGTCCTTATCGATGGTGGTCCTCGGTTGCCTCTGTTTTTTTCTTGGCGTTGGATGATTTATGTCACTGCTGCTTCTTCTCGGATGGCGTTTTTTGATCCATGGCTGCGGACTGCTTCGTGTAGGAGACGACCCATGTGTGCTGAACCCACAGGGTTTAGATGAGTGCCATCCTTGCGGAACAGAGTAGGCTGGTTGTAGAAGTTGTCCCAGAGGTTGATGAATTCAACTTCTTCCCTCAGACACAAATATTTTAGTCGGCTAGTTGTGCTGAAGGCCTTGTCGTAGAATTTGTCAGGTGCGTCGATCTTGGGGAGAATGCCTGAGATGATGATATTCCTTGACTTGTTTTTGTAGTGCTGGATCATCTTGCGATATTTCTCCATCAACTCTTCGGATCTGGTGCGCATGATGTCATTTGAACCAGCATGGATGACAAAAAGGGTATTTTCATGTGGGTGAAGAAACCTTTAGCTGTGTCTAGGTTCCTTTTCCTGCCCATTATTTTTAATTTATTTCCTCTTGTGGAACTCTCCTTGGCTATCTAAAGTAGATTATTGGAATTTACATTACTGAATCCTTTCAGAACCTTAAAACACTATCAGCTGCCCAATTATTCTCCTTTCTTAACCAAAAAGGGATCAAGTTCCCTTAATCTCTCATTGTGTGGTATATTTTTAAGGAATGAGATCAATCTTGTTGCTCTGAGCTGAACGGATTCGAGTGTCTAGATATCTTTTATTATGTAGGGAGACCAAAACTGCACAGCATAGCCTACTCACAATACTTTTATATAATGGTATAACTATGTGTTTACTATGTCAATTAACGTTTCTTCTAATTAATCCCAGTGTTCTGTTTGCTTCGTTAGCTGCTGCAATGCATTGGCTTGTGGATTTTAGATGTTCGTTTCTAAGCACTGCTTGGTCTTTTATATTTGATACGCTCTCTACCCTCTCACCATTCATGTGATATTCTCATTTATTGTTTTGGGAGCCTATTTGTAGTACTGATATCTGACATTTGCTTACATTAAAGGGCCAATTATCTGAGAGAGAGAGAGAGAGAGAGAGAGTGCGAGTGAGTGAGTGCGAGTACTAAACACAAACCAATTTTCAAGAGACTGGGCTTCTCAAATTGGACTCCAGACTTGAACGTCCTGATTTGCCGGTTTAGCAATACTTAGGTTTTAAATTATCCCAAGTTCAGTTTTACTAACTACCATTACCATTATCACTTTCCATTCTAAAGGTTTATTTCCATATATCACTAACCCATGAACAAGTGCTCTATGTGTAAATGAGATTAATGTATTCCTTTATTTCTATAATAATGGTGTAAACTACTGTATACACATTTGTACTCGTAGTTAAAATAATGAGTTAAAGTAGGGCTTATGGGCTATCAACCCTGCAGGATTTTTAAGCCAGGATATGTCAGTTGGAAAATCAAGATTGGAGCCTCTGTTCGAGAATTCCAGTCCCTTGGTGTCATTTGAATTCGGTAAAATGTTAATGGATATGGAGTACTATTTATATTGATATGCTAATAACTTCCAAATCCCTGGTTTTCTCAGTAACATTGCGAGATGATACGTTGTGTAGTTCTCGTAATACTGTCAGTTACCTGCTCTCACGTGAGCGTATTGTGTACATATAAATTGGCCTACGGTAGGATACTAATACATTATTTATCGTTTTACATTAACAATAGTTACTTATTATTATATATATATTATTATATAATTACCATAATCATCACCATAAGCATCCCTAGTTAGTCCACTGCAGGCCGAAGACCTCTCACTAACGTTTCTAAGCTGGTCAGATGTTATCCTGTTCCATCTTACTTTAGCAAACTTGCCGATCTCATTCCTCCATCTGGTCATCTGTGTATCCCTTCCTCTAGCTCTATCTCTATATCTGGTCATCTGTGTATCCCTTCCTCTAGCTCTATCTCTATATCTGGTCATCTGTGTATCCCTTCCTCTAGCTCTATCTCCCTTCCTCTAGCTCTATCTCTATATCTGGTCATCTGTGTATCCCTTCCTCTAGCTCTATCTCTATATCTGGTCATCTGTGTATCCCTTCCTCTAGCTCTATATCTCTATATCTGGTCATCTGTGTATCCCTTCCTCTAGCTCTATATCTCTATATCTGGTCATCTGTGTATCCCTTCCTCTAGCTCTATATCTCTATATCTGGTCATCTGTGTATCCCTTCCTCTAGCTATATATCTCTATATCTGGTCATCTGTGTATCCCTTCCTCTAGCTCTATATCTCTATATCTGGTCATCTGTGTATCCCTTCCTCTAGCTCTATATCTCTATATCTGGTCATCTGTGTATCCCTTCCTCTAGCTCTATATCTCTATATCTGGTCATCTGTGTATCCCTTCCTCTAGCTCTATATCTCTATATCTGGTCATCTGTGTATCCCTTCCTCTAGCTCTATATCTCTATATTCCCATTATGTTCCTTTATTTGTCCATCTCTTATCATCTCTTCTAGATATATGATCTTTTCAAGCCCATTTCCTCTTGTCAATGCGATTATCTTTTACCTGTGTGTCTTCTCTTATCCAAGAGGCTCTCGTCTTGTCGCTCCAAGTTATCCCAAACATTATCCTCTCCATTTCGTTATGGGCAATACAAAGTTTTCGTTTATGAAACTTTGTTATACTCCAAGTTTTTTATCCATAAATTAGTACAGGAAGGTCACATTGTTTGCATACTTTTCTCTTAAATGCAAGGGGTAATAATGGAATTTTGCTTACCATATGCGCTCCATTCCATATCTATCTTTGGTTTGATTTTTCTAGAGTGATCTGAGTTTATTTTTATAACCTTGCCTAGTTATATATACTGTATTTCTTCACTGAATCTGGCCCATAGTCCTCCAACTTAATTTGTTGTGGTTGCACATGATCATTCAACATACTCTTAGTTTTTTTTTGTATTAATTTTCAACACTACTTTAGGCTTCCTCAGTATAAATCATACATTTTTTCTCAGCGAATCTGAGGTTGATTTGGTGTTCCCCATTAATATTTATACCTTTATTGTCCCATTAAATATGTCCCCCATTCACGCGTGAACAGAACAAATACATAAATATATAAATCGGAATACAATAATCACTATTACCGTTTTATATTGTGTTACCTTTACATACGCAACTGTGTTTAGGCGGAGCTTATTATATATCAATGCACTTGTTTCACTGGAGTCGTCTACTGTGTTTAGGCGGAGCTTATTATATATCAATGCACTTGTTTCACTGGAGTCGTCTACTCTGCACCACCAAAGATTCAAATTGTTCGAACCTGCTGCCAATGTGTGGCTAGGACTTTGGCATACCCCTGGTCTACGACTTACCGCCGTGAGTGTACCACACTTCATTCTTCATGCGCCACACTTCATTCTTCATGCACCACACTTCATTCATCATGCACCACACTTCATTCTTCATGCGCCACACTTCATTCTTCATGCGCCACACTTCATTCTTCATGCACCACACTTCATTCATCATGCACCACACTTCATTCTTCATGCGCCACACTTCATTCTTCATGCGCCACACTTCATTCTTCATGCACCACACTTCATTCATCATGCACCACACTTCATTCTTCATGCGCCACACTTCATTCTTCATGCGCCACACTTCATTCTTCATGCACCACACTTCATTCATCATGCACCGCACTTACTCGTTCTTTATGCAATCACTTATGCTTCATGCACATACTAATTCGTCATGCACTCATACTGTTTGCACTACCTCATTATTCATCTACCTACTCATTTTTTGTGCACTCATTATTCTTCATGCAGTTCATGAAGAATGGGTGAATGCATGATGAGTTAAATACATGACGACTGGGTTTATTAAATGAATAAGTAAGCGCCTGAAGAGTGAGTGAGTGCATGAAGGAGTGAATGCATAAATAATGAGTGAATGCATGAAGAATGAGTGAATACATGAAGGATGAGTGAGTGCATGGACACTGACTGAATGATGAATGAGTTTATGAAGAATGAGTGCATGGATGAAGAATGAGTGAGTGCATGAGAAATGAATGATTGCATGAAGGTTAAATGCATGGAGTAAGTCCATGAAGAATGAGTGTGTGCATACATAATGAGTAAATGTATGCAAAATGAGTGAGTGCATGAAGAATGAGTGAGCGCATGAAGAATGAATAAGTGCATGCATAATAAATGAATGCATGAAGAATGAGTGCATGCTGAATGAGTGAGTGCATGATGAATGAGTGCATGGAGAATGAGTGAGTGCATGAAGAACAAGTGAGTGCATGCAGAATGAGTGCATGCTGAATGAGTGAGTGCATGCAGAATGAGTGAGTGCATGCAAAATGAGTGAGTGCATGAAGAACAAATGAGTGCATGCAGAGTGAGTGCATGCTGAATGAGTGAGTGCATGATGAATGAGTGCATGGATAATGAGTGAGTGCATGGATAATGAATGAGTGCATGAAGAACGATAGAGTGCATGCAGAATGAGTGAGTGCATGAAGAACGATAAAGTGCATGCAGAATGAGTGAGTGCATGAAGAACGATAGAGTGCATGCAGAATGAGTGAGTGCATGAAGAACGATAGAGTGCATGCATAATGCGTGAGTGCATGAAGAACAATAGAGTGCATGTAGAATGAGTGAGTTCATGAAGAACGATATAGTGCACGCAGAAGGCGTGAGTGTATGAAGAACAATAGAGTGCATGCATAATGAGTGAGTGCATGAAGAACGATAGAGTGCATGCAGAATGCGTGAGTGCATGAAGAACGATATAGTGCATGCAGAATGAGTGAGTGCATGAAGTACGATAGAGTGCATGCAGAATGAGTGAGTGTATTAACCCTTAAAGATCGGGGTCGGACTTAAGTCCGATACGAGAAAATTGGACTAAATGGCGTGATCGGACTTAAGTCCGTGGGCGTTTCCCGCCCTAATTTAGGTGTAAAGCGAAACTTGGTGGTTAGGCGGTGTACTACAAGGGCCCACCCACACATCCCCACTGCGTGACCGTGACTCAGTGACCCTCAAGCAGCCATAATGGAAGGTCAAGATTTGCCCGTGTTCGATTCGGTTGCCCCCATCCCTAGTGCGTCGCGCCACCCTACTAACCACGCCCGGCTCACCACCCAGGAACTAGATATCATGCTGAACTCTTCAGAACTTTCTAATAAGCTGTTGGATGAAACCGTCGAAGGTCTGGGTGAGAGTTTAGGTAGTGTGGATGACTCGGAAGACGAAAAAAACCCGATCATAGGCTTTCACCCCAAGCATAATTTGCGTGGGCTGGATGTTGTGGTTGATGTTGGACAGACCCTTGAGCAAATTGGAGACGTTCCTGACGAAGAACATACTGGTGTGGGTGTTGGTAAGTACAATTTACGTTTTATAATTGCTTGAAAGTGTGATTGCAAGCATTTTATCACCTTACGAGCGGCTGGTGGAGTATATTTCACTGTGCCGCCCAGCGGATTTTTTTTTACCCTAAATGGGGTTGTTTCCGTGCTCTTTTTCATGCATAAACAAGACCCAGAGCGTAATACAAGTATGTATCCCTGAAAGGGCGTAAATTGAGCTTTCCAATGACACTCGAACCATCCTTCTACGATCATTGGTTGTCTTTCAACGATCGTGCAACACGAGTGCAAAAACCCTAAAATACGGTAATTTCCTTATATAATTCCCTGTGCGGCGAGCGGTCTTGAGGTAATTTATGCTCCTAATCACCGCTCCGCTCTCTCTCAGAGCACATTACGTCCTCAAAATTGCACTCTACAAGAAATTTCCTTTGCATTTTATAGCGTATTATTTGCAGGCGTTCGGTAAATTTCTTACGGTAATACAAACAACGAAAGATTGAATATTTGTGCTTGGCATTATATGATTGTGGGGAACAGATGTAGGCCTACCGTATATATTATTTTTTCATATATATGATACATATGTAACATTGTTATATTATCACGACACTCTCTCTCTCTCTGTCTCACTCTCTTTGTTTGTATTCCTTTGTACTCTCTTTGTCTGATGTAGGCCATGGCACGCCCCTAACTAATCTTCTCTTCCCTCCAAGGGGAAATTACACCTAGCAGATGTTCTTGACCTCCTCTCTCTCTCTGTCTGTCTCTTCCTCTCTGGGTCTACCTATACATTTATAATTGCATGTGACATTGAAATTGCTTTAGAGTTTGATTGCAAGCATTTTATAGCGTATTATTTGCAGGCGTTCGGTAAATTTCTCACGATAATACAAGCAACAGCGAAGATTGTGGTCTACAATATACCTTTTTATAATTGCATGTGACCTTGTAATTGCTTGAAAGTTTGATTGCAAGCATTTTATAGCGTATTATTTTCAGGCGTTCATTAAATTTGATAAATATATCAAAATAAGTTCTGTGGGACTATGAAATAGCTATTATTGGACAAGGAAAATATTTTGTTCATCCCTCCACTGGAACATCAACAACAATGTCAACAACGTATCGCCGTCGGCAGTGTGCAGTACTGCCAATACGTATAGCGACTTCCGCTAGCTCTAGAGACCTTTACTTCGATCTAGCAGCAATGACTTACACTAGCGGTTTTGTTTTGAAATTTCAGAACAATTTCGAAGTTATATTATATGGATTTTGCCAATTCATATTTCTAGTGGTATTTATCATGTCTTACATCTAACAATATATGCTAGCGAATTTAACTTCAATTGGTAACCCTCCCGCTCTATTCGGCTCGAAGAAAATCGATAATGGTGGCACTTTAGTAAACAGGTGATAAACATAACCGCATGGGTATCGGTTTGGTGTATCGGTATTATGGTAAGTTGGCTACCTACTATTGTTTATACGATATAGTAAGTAATGATAAGTAAATTATTATATATTATATATAAAACAAAAACAAAATTCCTGCAAAGCAAGCGAAACAGAGAGAGAGAATGCAGAAACTGAACTGAAGAAAGAGTGAACAAGATAAAATATTACAAGCAAATAAATGAAATAGAGGGATTAGTTAGAGAAAATAATAATGAGAAATACATAATACGGATGAGGAAGAGGGAAAGCGAGCGAGCCAGAGAGAGAGAGAGAGAGAGAGAGAGAGAGAGAGAGACAGGAGGAGTGAGAGAGATTAGAGAAAATAGAGAGATTGCAAGCATTTTATAGCGTATTATTTGCAGGCGTTCAGTACATTTCTTACGGTAATACAAACAATGAAAGATTGAATATTTGTGCTTGGCATTATATGATTGTGGGGAACAGATCTAGGCCTACCGTATATATTATTTTTTCATATATAAATGTGACCCATTTGACATAATAATAACTCTAATAACTCTGCCAATATTAATGATATTATTCTCTTTTTTTCAGGTTTGGAAGATCATAGCATAACATTGAAAAATCATCTATCAAAATGCCTTGGACAATAGAGGAAAAAACTATGTGTGTCACTGCTTACCTGGAGACAAAATCCTTCAAATCGGTACAGGCAAAATTCCGCAGGGAATTCAACTTTAATAACTATCCCCATAAATTCCAAATTACCCGTTGGGTAAACAAATTTAAAGCAACAGGATCATTAAACAATCTCAGTAAAAAAGCAGAACAATCCACAAGTGGCAGTAAGTTGACTGCAAGATGTCCTGAAAATGTGGATGCGGTAAGAGATTCTGTCGGAAGGAGTCCAAAAAAGTCCATCCGAAGACGTTCCCAAGAGATGGGTCTTTCTAGTGCGTCAGTGCACAGAATCTTGAAGAAGGACCTTAAACTCTATCCATACAGAATCCAGATTATGCAGAAACTCACGCCAGCCGACATGGAAAAACGTGTTTTGAGGTGCCAGTGGTTCGAGACCAAAATCGAAGAGGATTCTGACTTTCTCGATAATGTTTGGTTCAGCGACGAAGCACACTTCTCACTCTGCGGACATGTCAATAGCAAGAACTCGGTGTTCTGGGGATCACAATCACCAGACGAGGTTCTTCAGAGACCATTGCACTCTGTGAAATGCACTGCTTGGGTGGCCATCTCAAAACATGGCATAATTGGACCATTTTGGTTTGAAATTGAAGCCGGGGAGACAGTCACTGTCACAAAGGAGCGTTACATTATGGTGTTAAACAAGTTCTGGAGGACACTTGGAGCACGTCGTGGAGTGAATTGAGGTGTGCAATGGTTTCAACAGGATGGGGCAACTCCACATACTGCTAACATCACAATGGAGTGGCTCGATCATCGATTCCCTAATCGGCTGATCAGCAGACGCCGCGAACCAGAGTGGTCTCCGCGTTCACCCGATCTGAACCCCCCGGATTTTTATCTCTGGGGGTTCTTGAAGGACAACGTGTATGGGAACAATCCTCAACCTATTGCCGAGCTGAAAGTGGCCATAACCCAGACGATACGTGCCATACAGAAGCAAGAGTGTGTGAGGGTTATCGATAACTTCGCTCGTAGACTACAAGTGTGTCATCAGCGCAGAGGCACACATTTAGAACATGTACTGTAAAAATGTAGCTTTTGAGCAAGAGATACCAAATAAACATTTATTTTAATTGTTATCATGTCAGCTTCTAGGAAATGTAATATTTTTTTGAGTTTCTTGTCTGGGCAATAAATCATGAACATATTAATGGGTCACATTTATATTGAGACACCCTGTATGATACATATGTAACATTGTTATATTATCACGACACTCTCTCTCTCTCTTGTCTCTTCCTCTCTGGGTCTAATTGCATGTGACATTTGAAATTGCTTGAGAGTTTGATTGCAAGCATTTTATAGCGTATTATTTGCAGGCGTTCAGTAAATTTCTTACGGTAATACAAACAACCAAACAACGAAAGATTGAATATTTGTGCTGCACATCCCTCATACGAAATACCATTCCCACCGTATAGAGAGAATACAGAAACTGAACTGAAGAAAGAGTGAAAAAGATATAATAATACAGAAATATTACAAGCAAATAAATGAAATAGAGGATTAGTTAGAGAAAATAATAATGCGAATTACATATACGGATGAGGAAGAAAGAAAGGGAGCGCGAGAGAGGGAAAGCGAGCGAGCCAGAGAGACAGACAGACAGGAGGAGTGAGAGAGATTAGAGAAAATAATAATGAGAATTCCATATACGGATGAGGAAGAGAGAGAGAGACAGAGCGCGAGAGAGGGAAAGCAAGCGAGCCAGAGAGAGAGAGACAGACAGAGAGAGAAAGAAAGAGAGAGAGAGAATACAGAAAATACAGAAATAAGGAGAAATAAGAGAAAAATAAGACCGATTACCAAAGGAATAGTAGACGCATAAGAGGCCGAAGTCAGGCCAAAGCGAACGCAACCGAACGTGCCCGGGAAATAGACCAAAAAGTACCTCCTCTTCCTCACCTCTTCCCACCCTCCACACTCGCTCATAACATCCATAATAGACTTATGTGGGGAGACGAAGAGTTGCTCTTTCCAAAAATGATCGTTTCGTTCGCATTGGAGCCATAGTAACGGCGCTAGGGCGAGTGAAAGTGAGCGAATATTTCGGAATTATGCCCGCTAAGCAGTACAGTGTTAAATACCTTACCACCCGCTAAATAAGGGTTGTTACCTAGTTTTATGCTTTAAAAAATCACAAATGAGGGATCCAACCATTAATTTGTTTCAGAGGGTTGATCCTCCAAGATGGCCGCCAGTGGGCACAAATCCTCGGGTCTGAGATGAGCAACCAGCCTTTCCATGTTGTTGTAGCTCAGGGGTTTACATAGTCAGCAGAGATTATTTATTTTCTGATTAGCCGATTCTGCTCGTATCGTTCCAAATATAGAGATATAAAGAGCCCCTGAGATTGGCTGGACGAAATACGGTGCTATTTTGCATTAGGGGTGTTAAGGACAGGATATGGCGTTTAAAAAAATGTCTGTGTATGCTAAAAATGGCAGGAAATATTACACAATATCCTGCCCTTAGTGGAAGGCTTAGCTTTGGAAGCGTTCTGTGTATCCGGCCCCTGTGACCACAAGGCATTCAACAATTCACCATCATATCAAACTACAGCTATTCACACAACACAATACCCAAAATCTGAAAATACGGCATCATCATCACAATCTCCAAACCCAATATAAACCCCACGCTACCCTCCTCACATCGCCCCATTATTCTCCTCTGCACCCCCTCAGAAGTCATATACTTCAACTGAACCCACCTCACATTCCTCTAGCTACGTGGCTTTAGGCCAAGACACTCCACAAACACCCTTCTTATAGACCTCACACAAAACGTTTTTGAGGACATCAACTCAGTAGGCCAGCACACAGAAGACTTTATTTTTACAATTGACATTAGTAAAACATTTGAAGCCATTTCATGTCACACCCGACATTTTACAAACAGAGACCCTCAAGGTTCAGTCTTGTAACCAACACTCTTTAATCTATAAATGCACGACCTACCCCATACACCCCAAATATACATAGGTCGTATGCAGATGACATTACATTCACATGTACACATCAAGACACAAACAGAGCCACACAACTCCTTCAACCGTACCTCAACACATTACACAACTGGTTCACCACAGACTCAATCTAGCCCCAACCAAATCTACAGCCACCCTCCTCACAAACTGGACACCAGAACTCCGCCATATCCCCCACCTTAAACAACATTCCCATAACATGCACATACACACACAATCCTTGGTGCAACACACAATACATCAATGTAATTTAAACAACATATTTCAAGAATTATAAACAAATTTTTACCAAGACTATATGTTCGTAAGTCATTTGCTCATACAACATTCGGACATAACAAAGAAAATACCACCCCAATATACAAACAATAACATTGTTCAGTGATGAAATATGCAAACCCTGCTTGGGCTTCCAACCTCACTGAAACTCATCATAACACCCTACATACTATACAGAACAAAGCCCTCAAAATAATCACTGGCTGTACAGCTACCATACCTGCAGACCACATACAGTAGGAAACCAAAATCAAGGATCATCTTGATATGATAAGCACACAATTCTCGTTGCAGCCTCCACAAACCAACATCACCTTTACACTACATGGCAGAACACACACACACATCATGATACATCAAAACAACACCTAGCACTAGTTATCATACACAAATATTGTCACCACTCCCCCCTCGCCTACCCCAAACCAGCATATAGGTACTCAAGTCACCAACCGATCCATCCATGCACTCAACCAAAAAAATCAAATACATGCACGGCCCTCTGAAGTCCATCACTTAGAAACCCTCCATCTCCCGTGAGGACAGAGTCCACCTGGCTAGGCTGCTATGTGGGCACCATACAGCCATTCTGAGTTATTAGAAGATGCTGGATGACTCCTTCCGGGATACCTGTTCAGGCTGTAACACATGGTCACATACTGTTAAACACATTATAGAAGGTTGCATAGCACACAACCTCTTTTCCAACAATATACTGTACATTCCTTGAGAGCCTTTTGGGAAAACCCGGTCTTGACCATGGTCATTCTTAGAAGCTAGGGGCTCTTAGGTCAGGCACCCTAGGGAATTACTACAACTACTAATACTATTACTACTACCTCTACTACTACTACTACTACTACTACTACTATAGTCTGTTAATTCTAGGTTGGGCAGAAATCGTAGCCCCTAACCTCTCATTACTCAAAAAGGACTAGAGTAATCGAGCTAATTTTTCTACCAAATAGGAAGACTTGGCTAGGGAATAGGTGTGAAAATTGAGAACTCATATGCTCTAGCCCTTTTTGTGTTACAGAGGTTAGAGGTTATGATTTTTGCCCAAAGTAGAATGAACGGACTATACTACTACATACCATGTTTTGTACCAACTTATGTCTGCCATACCCATAGCTTACTCTGACTGTTCCTTTTACTTATATATTTTCTAGATCTCAAGTGACGGCGTCTCTTCCGTGGATTGACCTCCCAATCTACCAAGATTGGAAGCCAAAGCGTCACATTTTTCCTTTGCCCCTCAACTTTCTCTTCATAATTGGTGAGGGGCACAGGGCCCTGGGTGGGTCTTTGGTTTCCCGGGCGTTTCCGCACCCTCCTCAGCTCCCCGCCATGGAGTGGCTTCGGTCACCAAGGCTTTATTGTGGTCGGCAGGGAGGGTTCTGTTGGGGCGCTCGGTTATGGCCTTGGCCTTGCTCGGGGCCTTGGGGCTGTTCGGCCAGGCAGCTTGGGGAACAACAACAACAACAACAACAACTTATATCGCCACAATGGTGGAGTGGCATTGTATCTTATGACAGGACACGCATGCCTATTATGAAACGATTTACCAGAGCAACATGCCAGTATAACAACACTATGCATAGACATTTTTAACAAAGAATCGGACAATACTATAGTTTGCATGATATACAGAAAACAAAATACTTACTTCACATTAATTCTTGAAGATGTAATTATATGTTATCATTAGTAAGTTATGAGATTTTTTTTTTTTTCTTGCTCGAGATTTTAAACTTGATTTATTGAAACACAAGGACGATAATACTGTATCCAATGTTCTTGCCACAAGTATGCCAAATTACTGTTTAATGAGATTAATAAACCCACACGAGTATCGTGAACGACACCAACTATCATAGAAAACATATAGTCGTCTAATTATACTTAAAATAACTTTTGCGGAATTATATTCACCAAAATTACTGATCACTTTCCGGTGTTTACAATTTATAAATCTAATATAGGCCTGATATAAATTTCAGAGGAAAATAATAGAACGATAAAAATACAGAGTTGTTAGCACTGAAAATACATGTAGCCTACTCTTAAGCATTGGATGGAAAACGTTTCATGGGATCTAGTTTATCTTACATGTTACATTCAGTAATTATAATAGAAATCATTATTACAACTCTCATATAATTCGAAGATGATTTACTAGCAGTGTACTGTTTATTTAAGCGAGGGACTGTACGATTTGATAGTTAAATAATTGTAACTTCCTCCTTCTAGTTTCACCGTATCAGAACCTTACTCACGCACTTTTGAGCTGCTCCAGGCACTGTACATGTGGTCGGAAGTAGACATGGGATTATATATCAGATCAGGGGAGGTAAGAAGATAGGGAGGAGAAAGTTTTGACGAGACTTAGACTCGAGACATGGGCAAGATCACAGCCCGGAGTTATTCCTCTCAATTTAGGGGAACACTCCTTGAAATATTTAAATCTACATTTGTTCCTGAATAAATAAACGTGGCTGGACAAGATAGTTTAAATCCCCTTTACCTATAAGTATCAATATTATATTTATTGGGAATAAGGATTACAGAGGCAGCATTTACTATTACTTAGTAAGAATAACACAACATAGGAGAAAACCAATCTACCATGCAACGAGAGAAGCAGAGCACAGAATCTACCCAGTATTCTTTAAGCAGCTGAACAAACTACAAACAACTAAATTTATAACTCCATAACGAAACCTCCCAAACGGTTTACCTTTACAATACCTTACATTACCCATTAAAGGAGACTAACAAACGTCTTCCTATCATATATTCTTCCAATAGCCAAAAAGTTTTATACAGTAACTTCATGATATTAGTATCCACTTATATTAACAAACCTTTCTTCTATCCTAAAATATAAAGTCTAACTACTTCAATAAACCGTAAAGAACACCCAAAATTTAAGTCATTATATGATTGAAATTATAATTAAATTCCAGGTGTTTAACTATCATATAAGCAATTATACTTGTAGTACTTATTTTCTTATTTCGAATATACTACTGAAGTGGGGGATAAATCGACAGTCATTTAGAAGTTCGTATTCTTTATTTAACAAACATCCTAACTACTCTAATAACTGTTTCTCTGTTCGGGCCGAGATGAGTTCAAGACAAGGATTGAATATTACGTCTATCCACGATAGGTTGTACTTTGAAACCCTAGAGCTCCCGTTACTCCCTAGTTGAATTCCCGTTATTCAGGTATTGACTCAAGTCGGCTTCGATCCAAAGGCACGTTATTAGTTTCTAAATTAACATGGTTTTTACTGAGCCCTGCTGTGTCTACTGTAGAGACCAGGGCACTAATAAATCATACCGTTATTCACCTATTTAAACAAAAGTTATATTCTTTATCTAACCTTAAGAATGATACACCTCCACCGGGCCTATTTCGTCTACTCCAGAGACCAAGGCGTTACTACATAATTATAATCTCTTAACTAATATTTCCTATACATTACATGACTCATATGACAAGGACGTCGTTACAAATGGTATCTCAACATTCTTTGATTATACAATATATTCCTCCAAATGAACCGGTCGTTATTACAAGCTATCTAGATTTCCCTCTCTAATACATTCTTGGTTTGTACAACAACATTTCTCAAAAGAACAGGGTGTTTCCACAATTCACCTTGATCACCCTAATCGAGAAAACCCTCTAATTATGCGTTCACATAATCATATTACAAACAAGTTATATTCACATAAATCACTTAATCAATAATTATCCTTAATCTTGGTAAACAGTACCTTAAAACCTCTACGCGGAAAAGATTCTCTGCTTTAATCCTTTACATAGATTTTTATGATTACAATATTATCCTGTACTTAACGCCCGTAACGCTTTACACAGATCGAATATTCCTGTAACTATGATAACAGATAATGTTTCCTTTATAACCAAAGATTTCGTTGATCATACGGACTAGTGTCCTTCCTATCTATTTCTCAAACTAAAGCTGGTCTAATGGCAACTATTATTTGTTCCCCTGAGCCTTATAGTTGTGTGTCTATCTTCAAGAATTATTCCCTTTTACTTTACTATTAATATCTATGGGCTGTCCTAGCAGATCCTAATACTAGCTATAACTAATCGGCATGGAGCCTTCTCTAACAAGAATAACTATTTCCCTCTCAACACATCATCATTTTATTTATATATAAGTCTAGGATCTTTTCTCTTTAGTCTGTCCTATAAGGACACATCAAATATTTAAGGAACCACTAGGTTAGTCAAGCACTTTCTCTCTCTTTCTTTAAATCTGGTTCGGGCCCAATATGGGTCCTTTAAAAATATATATTGTCTGATATTAAGTGTGTGTGCTGGAACTGTTTTTACCACCACAGAGCTGGCCAATAGCTCTTCTGGAAGTTCTCGCTCCCGTCCACTATTTGTCGTCCCTCTTAAATCGCTTGGCTGTGAGTGTGTAAGCTAGCGATGTGACGACAGGCAGTCGGATACTGAAGGTGTATCCGCCTAGTGGGAGAGAGCGAGGCTAGTCCAGGAGTGGTCTTTACTGGAACATTTAGTGGGGGCAGGGTAGCTGGAATAGTTGGCTCCGAGTTCCAGTCCAGTCAAATTAGCTGATATTTCCCCGAACCCACCACTAATTGCAACAGAAACGAAACCTGTTGGGATTTGTTCAGTAGGGTACCCTTCATGATATACTAAAAGTCTCACAAATTGTTTTGAGTGGATCAATATTTTTATCAGGGTTGAACTTTTGGATTTCTGGATTTTTTTTTTTTTTTTTTTGAGGGGGATTTTTTTTTTGGATTTCATTTTTGGTGCATGTATGACATCAGTATAGGTAGTTATATTCATAACTACATGTATGTTTTCCCATAATAGTCCAGTCAATGTACACCAGGACCCACCACTAATTGCAACAGAAACGAAACTAGTGTCCCTGGGTGAACTGTTGGTAGACATTGGGGTGTGTGTCTTCCAGTTTTGTCATTTTCTGCAGATAGAGGTGCAATGACTTCGTGTACAAGTTATGGCCGGAGGCAGCTAAGTACGGAAGCATGGCTTGCATCGTCTCCAGATGGAGGGACAAATCTCCGATTCGTTCTGATCGCATGAATGACCTCATGATGTCCATCATCTCCATGTATTGCAGCCACAGACGTGCAATACGGTAGCTCGATTCCAACATGTCCTTGTGTGTCTCAAGTTTCTGTTGTAGATCCTGCTGGTACAAAGATGATTCTACATCACTGAGCGTGATTTCACCAGAGAGGAGATCATCATAGAGGTTCCCTATTGTCTCCAATTCCGGTGGCACATTGTCATTAAATAAAGACAACTTGATCCCCAACAGGCTGCTCAAGAGAAGTGTGTGAAGGACGGAATCTACAAGGAGATGACCACGAATGGCATGAGCAACTGCGTGTCCAGTGAGAATATGGGTAACAGTGTTCCCAGCGAAGATCACTTCCAAGATATCTTGAAGGCCTGTTCCTCTCATCAAGTGCCCAATGCTACCCAGAAAGCTCATTAGTGCGTGAAATCCCCCAACTCTTAAAATAATCGGATGCAGATCACTGTTCTCTCCAGCACTTTCCACAATTTGAGTTGCCTTGAACCACAACGGCTGGTCAAAAGTGAGCACTGGTGTTGCTCCATAGCGCTTGGCATGCTCAGCAACGAAGTGTAAAGTTGAGTTGACACACGTCATGTCACTCGGGTTCATATCAAGCATGGGAAGGAACATGGTGGATGACTGTCCTGGGTGGTCTCCGTTGTTTACCATTTGCATGTATCCTGACCATGTTGGTCTTGGTAACCGGACTGACAGGGACGTTTTCCACAGGAGATCTACCTTGGGGCTTTCCGTGTGTTTGGGTTCCTCTGGTAGAGCTTCATACTTGATATTAGCAAGTTCATCACCAAGTGATATGCATTTCTTAATGCTGATGTGTCCTACAGCAGCAATCTACTCTGCTGTCACAGACACACGTTTTACCACAGAGGTGACATCACATTTGGGTGTTACAACTGCCATAATACCCATTCCGTGGAATGTCCCAGAGCCATCAAGAGTCCTAGTGTCATGATCCACGTTGTCGGCCACATATTGAACAGACTGCCCAGGGAGGAACTCTGGAATGTCCAATCCCTGGTTGACAGCTGCACTCGGCTCATATTTTTGCACCTCTGAATATGAACTACAGAATCCATGGGCATTCAGTGTGTCAATCAGAAATCTTGAGGCAAAATGCGAATGCATTTGCACACCTAGACCTAATTGCAATGGTGCAGTCATAACTCTGGGGCGGGCAGCCTGCATTATCGCTTGCCCCAATGAGCACATCTTCAACCGTTTATTTTTTCCAGCAAAAACGGTGTTCAGTAGTAAGCTTAGTGACTCTGGAATATAGTTAGTAGCTTCTGAGATATCACTCATAGAAAGACTAGTTGGGTAAGTGTCCTTCAGTTGTACAACTGACTTAACATCACTTTTAATGAGGTTGGCCGCAGTTTCTATCAGTCTCAACTTCTCCGCTTCTGGATCACTATCCTTGGGCTGTTTATAGAAGTCGTTCAGGATCACAGAAACTGTACCTCGGAATGTCACAATATTTTGAATACCATTGATTTCAGTTATTATTATTCTATCTCCAAAATAATCAATAAGTTTCTCTTTCATGTGAGTAAAACCATAAGGTTCCAGATTGGTGTCTTCCAGGAACTCCTTCATTTTGTTCATTAGAGCATTAATCGTCATCTGTTCTTCGTCGTTCTCCTCCAGGAAAGACATCAGCCCTAACTGTATCCGATGGTCTCCCTACTTTCCGCTTTTTTGACAGGCTCTTAACATCAACGAACTGAGGAACCCCTTTTCCTGTTCGGAAGTTCACACTGCAGGCTTGGTGGTATACAGCATCAGCTGCATGGAGGTCTTGTGCAAACAACACCCTGCCTTTTACCTTCTCTGCCCAGTCATCCTGACGGTCATCACAAACCTTAATAATAGTGCTGTCAAAACCTAATGTCAAAACAGGAATTAAGTCAAATTGTTTTTTCTTTCCGCCATATTTGTTTCCTGTTCCACAGAACAAACAGTGGTCCTTGTATGAAAATGATTCTTTGGAGCGAAGAGTGGGCACTGTTTCACTGTCTGAAGAACGTTTCCGCTTGAACCGTTCTATTTCACTCGGATGACCAAAACAAATTCTACATTCTGCGTGAACAACATCACCCGGTTTCACCACAACACTGGATTCACGTTGAATACTTGCTTTTGCTATGCCTTCGCAACCTTTGTCACCCAGGTGTGACTGTTGCTCCCTCTGTCAGTTTCTTCTTACAAAAGACGCAGTCTGCCATGATGACCCTGAAAAGAAAATGGTTGAATATTAATATAGGCCTAAAGACAGACCTGATGGGAAAACATACATGTAGTTATGAATATTACTACCTATACTGATGTCATACATGCACCAAAAATGAAATCCAATAAAAAAAAAAAAAAAAAAAAAAAAATCCAAAAAAATCCAGAAATCCGAAAGTTCAACCCAGATACAAAATATTGATCCACTCAAAAAAATGTGTGGGACTTTTAGTATATCATGAAGGGTACCCTACTGAACAAATCCCAACAGGTTTCGTTTCTGTTGCAATTAGTGGTGGGTCCTGGTGTACATTGACTGGACTATTTTGTGTCCAAGCAAGAGAGGGGTAGTGGGTTGCAAGAAGCTCGCCCAGTTAGTTCCGAAGGGTGAATGACCCCTGTAACCTGCCCCACCCTTCCTTTATAGTCCCGCCTCCCGCTCTTCGGCGCTGTGATTGGCTAAGCTGGTCGTGCGGCCGCCCGCTCGCTTTGAATACTCGCTCTCCCCACCTCCACTCTTTTCTCTTCGTAATTCCTGGAAGCTGGTTGCAAATGTTTTTTAGTGGCTTACGGGAGTATAGGGGTGGCACTGAGGTAGTAGACCTATTGCAACCAGAGGAAAATGTCCGGGAAGAGAACGAGAGCGAAGTTAAAGGTGAGGTGCTATATTTAGCCGTGCGCTTCGATAATGAAGGCCTCTGATTGGCTTGCCGGGGAGGTGTGTCGTGTTGTTGTTCTCGGCCAGAACTGTCAAACTCAGCTGGCAAGGCGAGCAGGTAAATGGGTGCGCGGGGATTGGTGGATGGCCTTTTTACTTTAATACTGTAATTGTATAGGAACTTTATAACAAGTTTTACGGGTGGATGGGACTCGTTAGTCTTGGTCAGCAACTCATCTAGGGAAGATAACCTTATACAAATCCGGGTGGATGGGACTCGTCACCCTTGGTTGGCAACCTGTCTAGGGGAGTAAACCCGATACAAATCTGTACTGCTTACCTAAGGGTAAGGCAGGTTCGTGGATGGATTAGCCGAACACCACTGTAGAAAAAGACTGCTAACAAGATACACAGAGGGCCTCGGAGTCAGACGGAGCCTAAATTGAGTGGTCAATCCTTTAAGTCCTTCACTAAACTGGCTAGGGTTGTCCCTCTCACAGGGAATAGGTCCGCTTGGGGGCATTCTGTGTATGGCCACCCTCGTAAGGGGAGTAAGGCGCCCGGCAATAGATAGATAGATAGATAACTAAAGTTAAAATATTTTGTTGTGGAATTTGTATTACCGGTAGTTATTCTTGTATTTAAGATGACATATGTACGGTATATGTGGAGCTGGTTGAATGCAGCCAATGCCGTTTTTTACGTTCAGAGAGTTAACTGAAATATGAATCAGTTCTGCCTTGCCTTCGCCCGCTCCACGGCCAATATTGTCAGCTTAGTGTTAAGCCCTATTTGTTACTCCCTATATTCCCGAATTTTTGTGTGAAAAAGATGTAACAGTGTATATAGAAAATTGTAAAGATTTGTTTGTAAATGTATTTTTGTGATGAGAGATCAACTTAATTTATCAGAAAACAAAATACGTATACCAGTCTACATAGACTACAGTAGATCTGGACTTGACACGAAAATGGAACTTTGCAGCAAGGGACCCAAATTCGGAGAATGAACCTCCAAGTTCGAACGTCGAAACCGCGAAAATATCACATTTTCAACGGACGACGACAGGCAAGCTGACTTGTGATGCACAGTATAAGGGCGGGATCTGTGTACAATCCCGCTAATAAGTGATGTCTCGGCACCAAGTATGTTTTGATCCATAATTGGTTTCAGCAATATCTAAACTTAATTTATTCATTTTGAGGGGGGTATACAAACCTATTCCTACACTTACCCACCCTATTCAACATCTGGCAGACATTAATACAGCACAGTGCAAGCCAAACGTAATGACAGCTGGGACATGGCTTATTAGCGCGACCGTACCACCCTGCTTCGCAGAGTTGATATTAATAAATATATACCATATATACCTGTATATATATATATATATATATATATATATATATATATATATATATATTTATTATTATCAACTCTGCAAAGCAAAGTGGTACACAGATCCCGCCCTTACACTGTGCACCGCAAGTCAGCTTGTCCGTCGTCGTCCTCCGTCGTCCGTTAACTCCTCCTACACCGTTCAATGGATTTTCACAAAATTTCACCGGTATTATCTATTTGGTCAATGCAATGGTCAGTCAAAATGAAATTTTCAATTTAACGTTAAGGTTAAGGTCAAAGGTCGAGGTAAAAAAATAAGGTCAATATTTCATATTTTTTAGGTTTAACTCAAATGTCTTCATTTTCACTATACAAGTTACTGCTATCCTTGATATCGTATTGAATAAATTTTAGGTAAATTTTCTAGAAGGTAAGGTCAAAGGTCAAAAAAAGTTTTTCACTAGTATTTCTTATACTAACTATTAGATTCTCACTTGGCTTACCATGTATATTCGGAACACCTAGGCCAAGGTCATACAAGAAACTATACAATTCCATATGGAAGGTCATGGTTACAGGTCAAGGTCAAATAAAAGGTCAATATGCTATTGTCTTTACTTTTCATGCAAATTTCACAAAATTGTGTGAGATAGTTGCATTTTAAACGCAAAGAAAAATAACTAATGTTGACACACATATCATAGAGGTCAAGATAAAAGTCAAAGGTCAAGGTCAACTATTCTATTATACTGTATATGAAACTAACTGATGTTTTTTAATGAAATTAGGCATGCTTATTTTATTTTCCAGGGCAATGTCAATGAAAACATAACAAATACTCTTACATAAAGGTCAAAGGCGCAGGTCAAGGTCAAAGGTCAACTTTTACTATTTATTTGACGTTTTACTCAAATGTCTTCTTTTTCAATATTCAAGTTACTGGTAACGTTGATATTGTATTGCCCAAATTTTAGATAAATATTCTAAAGGATAGGGGCAAAGGTCAGGGTCAAAGGTCAAAATAAGTCTTTTACTAGTATTTTTTATACTAACTGTTAGATTATCACAAGGCTTACCATTTATAATCGGAATACCTAGGCCAAGGTCATCCAAGAAACTATGCAATTCCATATGAAAGGTCAAGGTCACAGGTCAAGGTCAAATAAAAGGTCAATATGCTGTTTGCTTAGTGTTCATGCAAACTTCACATTTGGTGAGATACTTGTACATTAAATGCAAATTAAAATAATACTTTTAGTGACATCATATAGGTCAAGATAAAAGTCAAAGGTCAAGGTCAACTATTGTATTATTATATATGAAACTAACTGACGGGTTTTAATGAAATTAGGCATGCTTATTTTTTTATGGACAATGTCAATGCAAACAAAAATGTACTCTTACATAAAGGTCAAGGTCAGAGGTCAATTTTCATTATTTATTAATTATTATGTTCCTTCCAACAACCAACCATACTCCTAAAATCAATTAATGAAATTTACAAACACATGTAGCAGTCCGTGGATTCGAACCCAGGATGCTCACACCGAAAATAAACACCTTATACATCGCACAACGAAGACAGATTACAGATTACTCAAATTTTGGAAAACTGGCTGTGTTAGTTGCTTATTACATAACTAACATATATATCAAATGTCATACACATACTGTAATAGTTAAGGTCAAAACAATAGTGTTTGTAATTTTCACTAATTGTGGAAATATTTCCCACAGAATTTAGATTGTCTAATTATCGTTACAAATAACGATAAACTAACTACATTTACAAGTATAGTTACAATAGTTAAATATAGTTAAATATAGTTAGTGTAAATAGGTATAATTGGTGATGGGATATATGGTTTAAATATAGTAAAAATATGTCTATATTATAGTATAGTATTTAATTTAATAGGTTGTAAGATTTATGGACTAGAAACAAGAATAATTAAGATAACAAACTGTATATTAAACTCTGAGAATATTCATTTAAAGGTTTCACTTGTGATTAATATAAACGAAGCTTCGATCCTAAATGCGAGACTAAAATCCAAGAAAAGGGACGGGCAGTTACCTGATAGCCACCGAGCTGTTCACATGAGTGGCGGAATTACCGAAATACCGTACCATAAACGGCGAGAATATAACCACGGTTCCATTAACCATAGGAGTCCGCTACCTTAGGTTAAGTATACCTGTATATAGGATATTTCTGGCCAGTAAATAAACTAGTAGGGTTGCTTATACTTTTGGTTGGCGTTACGCGGTACGACGATAATAAAATAACAGTAAGTGTCACAATAATATAATATAGAGTTATGATAAATAATTACATATATTTATTCTGGATAAACTATATAGTTTAACTTAACAGCAAAGTTATATAAATATTATTTGTTTCAGTTTTGTTGCTAGAGCGGGAAAAAATAGCGATTCGACCGAAGTTGGTGAGTATGTGACACAGTATAGCCGAACTTAAACTTTTATGATCTGCCTAGTTAAAACATTAAATTGTGGTTAATTTTCGTATTTCGAAGGACGACTTGGGCAGTCGTAACGGAAATTTTCCATACTAATCTCCTCCTAGACTGTTTAATGTAGTGTCACCAAATTGTACAGGCAAATTCAGTTGGTCAATGCGACGACCATCCAAATATATCTATTATATTTTTAGTTAAAGGTCATAGGTCAAGGTCACAGGATAATATTCAAGGGCACTAGTGCAACGTTATGAGAAACAATTTATTAGGGAAAATAGGCACCAATAGATTCGCCATATTTTTCTGCATATAGTCCGCATGGAGGATTTTCGTTATCAACAAATTGAAAAATACCCACTTCACAGACAAATACACCAAAAATCTAAGTCAAAGCGGGGGTGTGGGGGCGGCAGCCCCCACCTATAATACTAGGTTAGGTTAGGTAAGGTTGTTAGGTTAGGCTAATGTCCTTTCAAAGGGGTATAGGGTAGTAAACACTAGGATAGCCTATACCCGGTCAGAGGTAAGAAGAAGAAGAAGAAGAGTCCTGCAGTAGTCTCCTTGAATGCTACCGGTCACAGTATATGATCACTATTTGTAATCTATACATTTTTATACAAATTACTCCATATTCATAATGCTAGTAAATGCAAACATTGGTGTTAAGCTAACTAAATCCTTGATAAGAATTTCTGGTAAACCTGACTTTTTGGACCGACAGCGATTTCAGTAAGTTTTATTTTGTTTTTTGTATTTTTTCCTTCAGATATAGTGTTGTTTTATACTGAAGAGGAGCGGAAATGAGTATTTATCCATTATCCAACAATCTAAAAACACACCCCTATTAGACTACTTTTGTTTTCTAGGCTATTAGCCTAACCTAACAACCTTACCTAACCTAACCTAGTAAATGGGTGGGGGCTGCTGCCCCCACACCCCCGCTGGTTAGGTTACTTATTTTTTTATTTTTTTATTTTATTTTTTATTTTGTTTTTGCCATTAGTCTAACTTAACAACCTAACCTAACCTAGTATATGGGTGGGGGCCCCGCTAGTTGGGTACTGACTGAAAAACTTATTGTTTTACAGTAGCCTAGGCCTATAAATGTATTTTAGCGGGTTTTTTTTCTTCTCCCTTGTAATACATTTCCGCTCTTAATGTCGTCTATAGAAATGATGTATATACTCTACCGGACCTATTAGGCCTAAACAGATCGATGGGCTAACTGTCGGTCCAAAACATCAGTATAACCGAATTTCTTTCTAAGGTTGAAGGTCAAGGTCAAAGCTGAAGGTTAAAGGTCAAAATAAGATTGTTATTAGTATTACCTATTGAATGTAAGATTCTCACGAGGCATATCATGTATATTCGGAATGCCTAGGCTAAGGTCATACAATAATAAACGTAATTCCATTTGATTGGTCAAGGTCAAAGGTCAAGGTCAAAAATAAGGTCAATATGTTCATTTCTTTACTATTCATGTAAACTTCACAACATTTGTTGAGACAGTTGTGCTTTAAATAAAAATTAACAGTATAACTAAATAAGTTGGTCACCAATTATTTTGCAATATTTGAACACACATATGGATTTGATATGCTCTAAACATAATATGAAAATGTGTTTTAAGCCTCGGCAAAACCTAATAAAAATATATGGTACTAAAATGGAATTTTGTCGAAACATGGTTGTCAATATCTTCCTATAGACGGCACCGATTCGTACACACGCTATTTTCACCTGTCTCCCGAGGTCTGTCCACCAGCTTTTTAGTCCACTCCACCTGCCCATCTCTGTCGATAGGTTGGGTTGTTTGGTTAGGTTAATATACTAGGTTTCAGAAACAAGATTCGTAGTTGCGGTAGTATTTACGGTATCTGGACACTTCGAGCGAATTCATATTCAAGCGGAGGCGCATTTAGGTTAGGTTAGGTTAGGTTAGGTTAGGTTAGGTTAATTAGATTGGATTGTGCATCCGCTCGATCAGGAATTCGCTCGAAGTTCCTCGCATTCGTATTTACAGATACGGCCGAATACCGGTAGGCTACTAAATGGACGCCGGCCCAACCGCCATGTTGTATCCCACGTAGGCCTACTAGGTAGCCTACTACGGACACATTGTAGGCGTTAGGTGTGGATTAGGCTTGTATCCAATGTACTAGGTCTATGTTACTGGATATTTATAATTTAAATAAGTGCTAAGTTTTCGATAAATCTGGTTATATGGCTTTGCAATTAGGGAAATCATGAGCCGATTTCCGACATGTAGTTAGTCTTTTTCGATTCTCAAAATACGATCAAAGTTTTGCCAAAAATTGGCTCGGGTTTTCCAAAATAATGCGTTTTGGGGTTTGCAATTTAGGGAAACATGAGCCAAAATTCTAAATTAGGTTACTGTAATTTGTTTACTCTTAAAATTCGCAAAATCCGAGCCAAGTTTTGCCAAAACTTGGCTCGGGTTTTCCAAAATTCGGGTTTTATGCCTTTGCAAATTCGGAAAACCTGAGCCAAATTTCTAAATGAGGTTACTGTCATTTTGTTGTCTACAAACTCTCAAAATCCGATCCAGCTTTGGCCAAAACTTGGCTCGGGTTTTCGAAATATTGGGTTTTAGGCCTTAGAAATACCTTAAAACCCGAGCCAAGTTTTGCTAAAATAAGTTTTAATCGCCGTTTTACGCATTTAACCCCTCATTTTCCCTGTACTTCATAGCCCTCCCCACTATCGGGCGGCGTGTCTTAAGATCGTTGTATAATGGGGAAAACGGTTTCGCCGAGGGTTGTAATTATTTCCAAACACTATATATTGATGAAAACTAACAGGGAAAAATAAAAAAATCCATGGGAAAATTGGTGACCATCTTATTTAGTTTTTCCAAATTAACATTTCAGACATTAGGTTCAAGATGAAGGTCAAAGGTCAAGGTCAGCTATTCCTTTAATACCTCTTGAACTAGATGATCATTAGTTATATTTGGCATGCTTATATGATTTTCCAGGGTTACATCAATGCAGGCAAAACAAAATATAATCCTACATATAGGTCAGGGTCAAAGTCAAAAGTCAACCTTCATCTTAAAAAATACTCAAATTTGATAAACTGACTGTTAGTTGCATTTGAAATAACAAATATATCAATTCCATGTAAATATTCTAATACTTAAGGTCAAAGGTCAAGGTCAAAGATCAAAAAATTAGTTTTAATAATGTTCCCCAAACTTTTCCTAGACTGTTTAACCTTTTCTGTACTGGCAACATCTGTTTTGTTTATCATATGCTAGCTATAATTAGACGATTTTGTGGAATTTAAGCAGGATCTGTGGTGGAAAAATGGTTAATTAGGATAGTTAAAAGCCTGCTAATTAAACTTAATAAAATTGTCTATTATTTTTCAATATATAATGAAAAGGACAAAAGGACAGAACTGGTACTGAACAGGTTAATGTATCGTCACCAAATATTGCAAGCAAATTCGGTTGGTCAATGCGAATTATCGCCCCCCCCCCCCCGTCCGGTGCTAGTTGTTTTTAGGGCGAATCCTCCAGTATTCTTGGTGATATTTTTAGTGATGACGGTGATAGTAGTAGTGATGACGGTGATAGTACTGATGATGACAGTAGCAGAGATGGTAGTAACAGCAAGGATGATGGTGATACTTGTAGTGATAATGGTGATACTTGTAGTGATAATGATGACAGTAGTGATGGTGATGGTAGTAACGATGGTGATAGTAGTAGTGATGATTATGACAGTACTAGTAGTAGTGATGATGGTGATAGTACTAGTAGTAGTGATGATGGGTATAGTAGTAGTGATGATGGTGACAGTAGTAATGATGAATGTAAGATGATGGTGATAATAGTAGTGATGGTGATAGTTGTAGTAATAATGACGACAGTAGTGATGATGTTAGTGACGATGGTGATAATAATGGTATTGGTGACTGCTGTAGTGATGATAGTGACAGTTGTAGGGATGATGGTGACAGTTGTAGTGATGATAGCAGTAGTGATGATTGTGATAGTAGTAGTTATAATTGTGGTAATAGTAGTGATCATAGATGATGGTAACCTATCGCAGAGTTGGGTATGCCTTTTTGATTTTGGGCAAAGCGGCACTTCTACTTTATTATTATTATTATTATTTGTTTTGTTATGTGAATGAGGGAGACACAAGCCAGAACTGCCTGTTCCGAGTACCTCTCCCAGAGTTGAAAGAGTGACAGGGCCAAGATCAAGGGACGTTCGAGCCAAAATGCCTGGACAAACTGAGTTTGAAGCAATATAAGTTATAGGATGAGGGAAAGACTGATTCTGGGAGAGAGTTTCAGAGGTCAGCTGTTAAATAGAAGAAAGATTGAGAAAAACATTGCACTCTTGGGTTGGCGAGTTGCACGGAGTAGGGGTAGGAGTGTTTTGCAAGACGGGTGCTACGTGCTCTACACAGAGAGGTGGTATATATTTAGAGAGCTCTGAGGAAAACTGATTATTATAACAGTGGTAGAATAGTGAGATTGATTTTGATTTTGCCCCGAGGGGCGAGTTTATTGAGCAGCGCCCCCCATCCTGTGAGGGGACAACCACTAGTAAGGCGATACATACTGCTCAAAGAGCCATTATTCCACTGAAACAACAGCATCGTCGTCTGGTTACATTCATATTTGTGTTTATAAGTCAGGTTGGCATTATTCAGATGTGTTATTATAGTCTCCTCATTTAATTGTCACATGGTCTGTATAATACAACATTGTGACAAAGAGAGAGAGACTGCAGAAAATTGGTGAGTGAACGTAAGTTAATGAGACAGAAGGTTTTCTTTTCTACTTTGTCTAGAATTGCTCTGTGAGAGGATACTTCCCACAAGTGTGAACAATACGCAATACATGGACGCAATGTGCCCCTGAACAGAGCAAGAAGCTGCGCAGGAGTAAATAATCCCCGGAGGCGGTTGACCACACCCAGCTTCTGGGAGGCTATTTTAGCAAGAGTGGTAATATGATCTTTCCAAGAGAGATCAGAATAAAAAGAGACACCAAGAATATTAAGAGAAGTTGAAGGGTTAATTTGTATGTTGTTGTAGATTAAGTAATAGTTTTCTTGAAGCGGCTGATGAGTAGACAGATGGAGAAATTAATTTTGGAAGCATTGAAAGTAACAAGTTTTTCTCTGCCCTAATTAGAGATAGTAGAGAGATCAGAAGAACACGTTTTTTTTGGGCCTCCTTACATGAGTTTTGGAGCTCGTGCTGTGAATGTTGTTGTGGAAGGCTAGTTGAATAGTGTAATGTAAAGTCGTCAGCATATGAGTGAATAGGGCTGGAGGTGCAGTCGAGAAGGTCATTAATGAATAATAAAAAAGAGAATTGGAACCATGAGGAACACCGGAATTGATAGGTTGACAACAGGAACGATAGGAGTCCACAACCGCAGCTAAGGAACGGCTGGAGAGGATATTAGAAATAAAGGCACAGATGGAGGGATAGAAACAGAAGGAGGGTGGTGTGGAAATGAGGCATTTGTGCCAGACTCTATCGAAAGCTTTTGGATGTCTACCGCAATAGAAAAAGTCTCACCGAAGTCCCGAATGGAGGATGACCAAGAGTTAGTAAGATAAGAAAGAAGATCACCAGTAGAGTGACCTTTAAGGAAGCCATATTGACGGTCTGAGAGTAGGTTATGGGAATATAAATGCTTAAGATTTGTTTTAAGTAAGAATAGTTTCAAAAACTATAGAGCTGCAAGAAATAAAAGCAATTAGACGATAGTTGGAGGGTTGAGAGCGATCACCTTCTTTGGGACAGGTTGAATGAGAGCGAACTTCCAGCAAGAAGGGAAAACGTTAGAGGAACGTTAGAGGGTGGAAAGTACATCTTAACCCATAAACGGCGAGCGTCCTCATATGAGTCTGTACTGGGTGAAGGCGAGTGTCCTCATATGAGCCAAGACCTAAACAAAATTATTAAAAGGCCCCAGTAGCACTTAATTTTTTTTTTTTTTTTTTTTAGGTGAGACAATTCCCCTCCATACCCCTAACACTACTCCACATGTTTCAAAATCTCCTCCTTCCCACCTTCCCCCCCCCCCCCCATCTTCAATGATCACCTATTTGTCCTCTTATTCCCATATTTATTGGTGTTTTTATCATGCCAATATTTCCAAACCGGTCTAAGCTGTACTCATGTTGCTAGAGAGGGTGTAGAGTGTCTGAGAGTTTGAGTGAGTAAGTCGGTCTAGCTTCAGGCTTCGAGAAGGGAGGGTGTGGCCCGCCTCAGTTCCACACTTCATGAATGGTCGGTCGGTAATTATTCGCGATTTTAACCATCCAAAAACTATTCCCACTTGTTTTATTTTTGTTACATGTTGCTATCTTCATATTAAACGTAAAATATGCGCATATGAATACATAATAACGATATTTATCGTAAAATGATGATTATAGGTGGGAATGGAGCCTAATATGTCCGCCCAGTTGTGTGGTGTCCATTACACATAACTCGCCGTTTTTGGGTTAAGAAGAGATTATGATGTTAGGCATAAATAGGAGAGAGGGGAGTGGAGAGGGAGGAATAGCACCGGAATCAACTAAAGTGGAGTTTTAGCAAAAGTGTAGTGAATACATCAGCTTTGTCAGAGGAAGAAGTGACGGTAGTGCTGTCAGAGTGGAAAAGAGGAGGGAAAGACGAAGAAGAAAAATTGTTGGACAGGTTTTTGGCTAGATATACTGTATATACTGTATATTATATACAGTATACTGTATATATATATATATATATATATATATATATATATATACAGTATATATATATATATATATTATGTCATTTTTGAATGTGTTAATTTTATTTTATTTTTTTATTTTTTCCAGTTTTATAATATAATTGGTCTTGCACTACCATTGGATGTATAATGCATAAGTTACCAATGTGATCAAGTAGGGAATGGCGGTTGTAGCTCGTGATAGGCTGGACACACAAGTATAGATTTGTTAATTTATTAATAAAGAGTGTAAGTGATTGTTCGTGATAGGAGAGTCTAAACTACCTACACAGTCCAGTATGGATCAATTATGTATGGGCCAGTAGATTTCCTGAAGATGTTTGTATTAATATATTTAATATTTCTATAATAGAAATAATAATAATTATCAACTCTGCGTAAGCAGAGTGGTGTCGCCCCCCGTATAGTGGTACATGCTAACAGAAATGTCTGCCTGTCCGAGAACTCCTCTTAGATCGTTTGGCGGATTTTCACCAAACTTCACACGAACGAACCTTCGGTGCGTGAATGCGACGGTAATTAATTTTTTTTTTTTTGAATTTGTGCAATAGCTATGATCTTAGGTCCAAAATATGGTTTTGCTCCCCCCCCCCCCCCCCCCTTCATCCAGCCTCCCCCCCACCCTCAACCAGCCTCCCCACTCCCCCCTCAACCAGCCCCCCCCCCCTCCCCCTCAGAGCCCCCACCCCCACCCTCTACCTATTCCCAAGCTATGATGATGGCGTTCTGTGTGTGTGTGCCCCATAGGGGCACACTCACACAGAACGCCATCATTCAGGGGGCGAAAAAAAACTTGCCCGCATTTGTTAGTTTAAATTAGTTTAGTTGACATTAGGTGACAATTGTAGTGATGATGATAGTAGTAGTGATGATGGTTGTAATATTAGTGATGATGGTAGTATTAGTGACAATTGTAGTGATGATGATAGTAGTAGTAATAATGGTGGTAATATTAGTGATTATGGTAACCCTTCGCAGAGTTGGGTATGCCGTTTTGATTTTGGGCAAAACGGCACATCTACTTTAGTTTAGTTGACATTAGAAGTGATGGTAATAATAGCGGGGATAATGTTGATAGTAGTGATGATGGTGATAATAGCAGTGATGATGGATGTAGATTTAGTGATAATGATGACAGTACTGGTAGTAGTGATGATGGTCATAATAGTATTTATGATGGTGACAGTAGTAATGGTGATTATGATGGTGACAGTAGTAATGGTGATTGTAAGAGGAAGGTGACATTATTAGTGATGTTGTAAAGTAGTAGTGATGATGGTGAAAGTTGTAGTGATGATGAGAGTAGTAGTGATGATGGTGAGAGTAGTAGTGATGATTATAATAGTAGTAGTGCTGATGATATTAATGATGATAGTGACTGGTAGTGATGATGGTGACAGATCGCAGAGTTGGGTATTCCGTTTTTATTTTGGGCGAAACAGCACGTCTACTTTATCAATTCTGCGTAAGCAGAGTGGTATCGCCCCCCGTATAGTGGTACATGATAACCGAAATGTCTGTCTGTCTGTCTGTCCGTCTGTCTGTCCGAGAACTCCTCCTAGACCGTTTGACGGATTTTCACCAAACTTCACACGAACCTTCGGTGCGGGAATGCGACGGTAATAAAAATAAAATAATAATAATAATTTGTGCAATAGTTATGATTTTAGGCCCAAAACATGGTTTTGCCCCCCCCCCCTTGGTACCCCCCCCCCCCCCCCCTAGCAATGATGGTGTGTTGTGTGTGTGCCCCGTAGGGGCTCACACACACAACGCCATCATTCTGGGGCCGAAAACAACTCGCCCCCCATCTGTCAGGTTAAGTTAGGTTAGCCACACGCACAACGCCATCATTCTGGAGCCGAAAACAACTCGCCCTGCATATGTCAGGTTATGTTAGTTTAGTTGACATTAGAAGTGATGGTAGTAATAGTGGGGATGATGGTAATAGTAGTGATGATGGTGATAATAGTAGTGATGATGGTTGTAGTTGTAGTAATGATAATAACAGTAGTAATGAGGATGGTAGTGATGATGATGACAGTAGTAGATATGATGGTGATAATTACTAGTAGTAGTGATAATAATGGTGACAGTATTAGTGATGATGGTCAGAGTAGTAGTGATGATTGTACTGGTTGTACTGATGATAGTACTGGTGATGATGATAGTAGTAGTGATGATGGTGACAGTTGTAGTGATGATGATAGTAGTAGTGATGATGGTAATATTAGTGATGATGGTAACCCATCGCAGAGTTGGGTATGCCGTTTTGATTTTGGGCGAAACGGCACGTCTACTTTATTATTATTGGTAGTAGTAGTAAAAATATTATTATCAACTCTGCGTAAGCAGAGTGGTATCGCCCCCCGTATAGCGGTACATGCTAACCAAAATGGCTGTCTGTCTGTCTGTCCGAGAACTCCTCCTAGACCGTTTAACGGATTTTCACCTAACTTCACACGAACCTTCGGTGCGTGAATTAGACAGTAATTAAAAAATATATTTTTTGAATTTGTGCAATAGTTATGATCTTAGGTCCTAAAAATGGTTTCCACCCCCACACCCTCAACCAGCCCCCCCCCCCCCCCCCCCTTCAGGACCCCCACTGTGACTTTGGCGACTTTTGGCGACTTTAATTTACCTGTGACCAAGTGGGGCGATACTCTTGCTTCACACTCCGGACATGACTTGTATACGAACTTGCAAGAGAGTTCGCTTTATCAATTTGTTCGAACGCCAACCCGTGGTAATAACGTTCTTGACATTGTACTTGCAACAAAAGAAGAATTAATAGAGAATTTGAATGTTGGTGATGAATTCAGTAACAGCGACCATCGTACGATAACTTACACTTTAAAGTTTACTAGTAACGAACCAAATAGTAGCATCGAAAAAGTCCCTAATTTCAAGAAAGCAAACTTCCATAAACTTAGAGCTATGTTTAAAGAAACTGACTGGAGCTTTTTAATTCACAATAACGACATAAATACATCTTGGAAGTTATTCGAAGCCACTTACCTAAAAGCAGTGCAAGACTGCATACCATCGAAAATACGGCGTCCAGGCCATAATAATAAGCCCAAATGGTGGAATAAAGATATTTCAAACTGCCTGCTTGCTAAATAATTTGCTAATGATAGATTAAAATCATCACAAAATGACGAAGAACGGCTGAAATTTGTAGAGCTACGACGCAAAGCCAAAAAATTAATTAAGCAAAGTAAAAAGACCTTAGAGTTACATATTGCGAATCAAAGTAAAACAAACCCGAAAGAATTCTATAGTTATATCAGAAAGAAAAAAGTAGTTACTTCAACTGTTGGACCGTTAGTCGATGAAAATGGAGAATACACCAAAGACGAAGTACAAATGAGTAATGCCCTCAATACCTTCTTTGCATCAGTTTTTACAACAGAAGACCTCAGTGATATCCCTACACCATCGCCGATTCAGATTGATAATTCAGATGTTCTAAGCAATATCACCGTTACAGAGAGAGAAGTATTGAATTGTTTAGATAAATTCCAGGTAAATAAAACGCCTGGACCTGATACAATCTCGCCTAGAGTTCTAAAGGAAGCTAAGGATGAGCTCTCCAAACCACTGACATTACTATTCAATAAATCCTTGCAGTCTGGAACTATGCCCGATCAGTGGAAGCTAGCCAACGTAACACCGATATTAAAAAAAGGCAGCAAATCCCTACCCAGTAACTATCGTCCAATTAGCTTAACCTCAGTTGTATGTAAAATGCTAGAAACGGTCATACGAGACAGACTCAGACTCGTAAATCACTTAGAGGAAAATAACATACTTAAAGATACTCAACACGGCTTTCGTAAAAAACGTTCCTGTTTAACAAACCTCTTAGACTTCTTCCACGATATCCTCAACCTCTACGATGAGAGTAAAGCTGTAGATATTATATACCTTGATTTTCAAAAGGCCTTTGACAAAGTTCCCCACAAACGTTTACTGCTAAAACTAAAAGCGCATGGAATACAAGACGGTGTGTTGAAATGGATAGAAAATTGGCTCAGCGACAGAAAGCAAAGAGTAGTCATAAACGGTAAGGCATCTAAATGGACCAATGTAAGTAGCGGGGTACCCCAGGGATCGGTACTAGGACCAATTCTCTTTCTAATTTACATCAACGACATAGATGAGGGTCTCACCTGTACAATCTCAAAATTTGCTGACGATACAAAAATTGCAAATAGCGTACTCTCAAAAGAACAAGTTGACGATATGCAACACAATCTAGATAAATTGTCATGTTGGGCCCAAATATGGCAAATGAGTTTCAAAGCAGATAAATGTAAAGTACTACACATCGGATACCTAAATGAGAAAGCAAACTATTCGATGAATGGCACTCAGCTTAAGAATGTAAACAGAGAAACCGATCTGGGAGTAACAGGACCCCCCCCTGTACCTATTCCCAAGCAATGATGATGGCGTTTTGTGTGAGTGTGCCCCGTAGGGGCACACTCACACAGAACGCCATCGATCAGGGGGCGAAACAAAAACACGCCCGCATTTGTTAGGTTTAGTTTAGTTAACATTAGAAGTGATGGTAGTAATAGTGGGGATATTGTTGATGGTGAAAATAGCAGTGATGATGGTTGTAGATTTAGCGATAATGATGACAGTAGTGATGATGATGGTAGTGATGATGATAACAGTAATACAAAGGAGTACAAAGGAAATCAAGCAACAACAGGTCTAGTAACCCTTCTAGGCTGCTTGTCCTCCCAAACACTGAGGATCAAGTGTCCAAACAGTGGTTTAGAGTGGGTAAGGGGACATTGGAAAGGGAACTACTGCCCTGGAACTAATATCTGTGGCAGGATTAGGAAGTTAGTAGGGGACAGATGGGTTAGTAACTGAGGGGGGATAAACTAAAGTTATTCATTTACAAACGCAGTTAGTCACGGGTTTGATGCGAGATATTTGTCTAGGCGGAGTTTAAATGAATCAACGGTGTAGGCAGGTTAGTTGGCAGTAGCGAGTGTGTAGTAGATATGATGGTGACAGTACAAGTAGTAGTGAAGATGGTCATAATAGTATTGATGATGGTGACAGTAGTAATGATGATTGTAAGATGATGGTGACAGTATTAGTGATGTTGGTAAGTAGTAGTGATGATGGTGAAAGTTGTAGTGATGATGAGAGTAGTAGTGATGATGAGATTAGTAGTGATGATGGTGAGAGTAGTAGTAGTAGTGATGATGATAGTAATGATTGTCATAGTAGTGCTGATGGTGACCTATCGCAGAGTTGGGTATGCCGTTTTGATTTGGGGTGAAACGGCACGTCTATATTATTATCAACTCTGCGTAAGCAGAGTGGTATCGCCCCCCGTATAGTGGTACGTGCCGGCCGAAATGTCTGTCTGTCTGTATGTCTGTCTGTCTGTCTGTCTGTCCGATAACTCCTTCTAGACCGTTCGACGGATTTTCACCAAACTTCACACAAACATTCGGTCCGTAAATTCGACGGTAATAACAAAAAATATTTTGAATATCTAAAATAGTTATGCTTTTAGGTCCAAAATATGGTTTTGCTCTCCCCCCGCTCAACGAGCCCCTCCCGCTCAGGACACCCACCCCCCCACCCTGTACCTGTTCCTAAGCAATGATGATGGCATTCTGTGTGAAAGTGTTACATAGGGGCAATCTCACACATAACGCCTTCGTTCAGGGGGTGAGAAAAACTTGCGACGCATTTGTTAGGTTAAGTTAGTTTAGTTGACATTAGAAGTGATGGTAGTAATAGTGGGGATAATGCTGATAGTAGTGATGATGGTGATAATAGCAGTGATAATGGTTGTAGATTTAGTGATAATTATGACAGTAGTGATGATGATGGTAGTGATGATGATAACAGTAGTAGATATGATGGCGACAGTACTAGTAATAGTGATGATGGTCATAATAGTATTCATGAAGGTGACATTAGTAATGATGATTGTAAGATGATGGTGACAGTATTAGTGATGTTGGTAAGTAGTAGTGATGATGGTGAAAGTTGTAGTACAAAGGAGTACAAAGGAGTACAAAGGAAATCAAGCAACAACAGATCTAGTGACCCTTCTAGGTTGCTCGTCCTCCAAAACACTGAGGATCAAGTGTCCAAACAGTGGTTTAGAGTGGGTAAGGGAACATTGGATAGGGAATTACTGCCCTGGAACTAATGTCCGTGGCAGGATTAGGAAGATAGTAGGGAACAGATGGGTTAGTAACTGAGGGGGGAATAAAATAAAGTTATTCATTTACAAACGCAGTCAGTCGCGGGTTTGATGCGAGATATTTGTCTAGGCGGAGTTTAAATGAATCAACGGTGATGCAGTCTATGACGTTTCGGGGAAGCCCATTCCACAAGTTGACAACTCGATTGAAGAAGAAATTCTTAGATTCGTGTGAGTTAAAAGATTTACCAATAATTTTGCAACCGTTTCCCCGCGTGTAATTAGATTGGTCGATAGTGAAGTACTTACTACAGTTCATATTGTCGATGCCTTTGATGATTTTGAACACTTGAATTCAGTCACCTCTTAATCTGCGCTGGGTTAAAGGAAATAGATTTAATTCTCTAAGATGCTCTTCGTATGGTTTGTTCTTTAGGCTAGGTATCATTTTGGTAACTCTACGTTGAACTCGTTCTAGCTTGTTTATATCTTTTTGGTAATAAGGGCACCAGGATTGAACGCAGTATTCCAGAAGAGGGCGGACTAAGGAATTGTAAAGGGTTAGGATAACTTCTTTGGATTTATGCTCAAATGACCTGCCTATAAAGCCAATTATTTTGTTTGCCTTCTTAACAACTTCTGAACATTGTTGACTCGGTTTTAGGTTACTCGATATTGTTACTCCCAGATCGGTTTCTCTGTTTACATTCTTAAGCCGAGTGCCATTCATCGAATAGTTTGCTTTCTCATTTAGGTATCCGATATGTAGTACTTTACATTTATCCGCATTGAAACTCATTTGCCAAATTTGGGCCCAACATGACAATTTATCTAGATTGTGTTGCATATCGTCAACTTGTTCTTTTGAGAGTACGCTATTTGCAATTTTTGTATCGTCAGCAAATTTTGAGATTGTACAGGTGAGACCCTCATCTATGTCGTTGATGTAAATTAGAAAGAGAATTGGTCCTAGTACCGATCCCTGGGGTACCCCGCTACTTACATTGGTCCATTTAGATGCCTTACCGTTTATGACTACTCTTTGCTTTCTGTCGCTAAGCCAATTTTCTATCCATTTCAACACACCGTCTTGTATTCCATGCGCTTTTAGTTTTAGCAGTAAACGTTTGTGGGGAACTTTGTCAAAGGCCTTTTGAAAATGAAGGTATATAATATCTACAGCTTTACTCTCATCGTAGAGGTTGAGGATATCGTGGAAGAAGTCTAAGAGGTTTGTTAAACAGGAACGTTTTTACGAAACCCGTGTTGAGTATCTTTAAGTATGTTATTTTCCTCTAAGTGATTTACGAGTCTGTCTCGTATGACCGTTTCTAGCATTTTACATAGAACTGAGGTTAAGCTAATTGGACGATAGTTACTGGGTAGGGATTTGCTGCCTTTTTTGAATATCGGTGATACGATGGCTAGCTTCCACTGATCGGGCATAGTTCCAGACTGCAAGGATTTATTGAATAGTAATGTTAGTGGTTTGGAGAGCTCATCCTTAGCTTCCTTTAGAACTCTAGGCGAGATTGTATCAGGTCCAGGCGTTTTATTTACCTTGAGTTTATCTAAACAATTCAATACTTCTCTCTCTGTAACGGTGATATTGCTTAGAACATCTGAATTATCAATCTGAATCGGCGATGGTGTAGGGATATCACTGAGGTCTTCTGTTGTAAAAACTGCTGCAAAGAAGGTATTGAGGGCATTACTCATTTGTACTTCGTCTTTGGTGTATTCTCCATTTTCATCGACTAACGGTCCAACAGTTGAAGTAACTACTTTTTTCTTTCTGATATAACTATAGAATTCTTTCGGGTTTGTTTTACTTTGATTCGCAATATGTAACTCTAAGGTCTTTTTACTTTGCTTAATTAACTTTTTGGCTTTGCGTCGTATCTCTACAAATTTCAGCCGTTCTTGGTCATTTTGTGAGGATTTTAATCTAGCATTAGCAAATTTTTTAGCAAGCAGGCAGTTTGAAATATCTTTATTCCACCATTTGGGCTTATTATTATGGCCTGGACGCCGTATTTTCGATGGTATGCAGTCTTGCACTGCTTTTAGGTAAGTGGCTTCGAATAACTTCCAAGATGTATTTATGTCGTTATTGTGAATTAAAAAGCTCCAGTCAGTTTCTTTAAACATAGCTCTAAGTTTATGGAAGTTTGCTTTCTTGAAATTAGGGACTTTTTCGATGCTACTATTTGGTTCGTTACTAGTAAACTTTAAAGTGAAAGTTATCGTACGATGGTCGCTGTTACTGAATTTATCACCAACATTAAAATTCTCTATTAATTCTTCTTTTGTTGCAAGTACAATGTCAAGAACGTTATTACCACGGGTTGGCGTTCGAACAAATTGATAAAGCGAACTGTCTTGCAAGTTCGTATACAAGTCATGTCCGGAGTGTGAAGTAAGAGTATCGCCCCACTTGGTAATGATGAGAGTAGTAGTGATGATGAGAGTAGTAGTGATGATGGTGAGAGTAGTAGTGATGATTATAATAGTAGTAGTGCTGATATTAATGATGATAGTGACTAGTAGTGATGATGGTGACCGATTGCAGAGTTGGGTATGCCGTTTTGATTTTGGGCGAAATGGCACGGCTACTTTATTATTATTATTATTAGTCATCTATACATGACTAATGTATATGAAAACTATAAATCAGATAATGGCTATTTTGCATACGTTTGATTGTCAGAGGTATGAAATTCATACACTTGTATTGTTGTATGTATTTACTCTGGCACGTACCCCATAGCTGGGGGTGGCCGACTTGAGACAGAGCTCGAACAGAAGTAACAGACAAAAAGTTTTATATAACAAAAACATCAAAATCATCAAGGAAAATACTCAGAGGCCAAGGCCCATTTGGGGTCCCCAGCAAAAGATTCCCAAGGCTCAAATCTACCCGAGAGGTTCCAGTCTCAGCAGGCAGACACATAATGTGCACCATAATGACCCCCCCCCCCCCCCCCCCACACACACAAACACACATCACTTCCATGGCCCTGCATATATACAACGGCTACCCGGGGTGGGTGCCTGACAGACTCTTATCTAGTCCAACTGGCGACCAACCCCCACTCCCTACGACCACCATATCACTCATCTATATACAAGCAATCTCCATTCATTCGTATTCATCACTGCTTCTCTGGCGTGCTCCTCAGTCATTTCTCTATCTTCCAACGCTTGGTTCACATCATCTACTCCGAAGTCTTCCTCTCAAATCTATTTATCCTAGTTTCTGACTCACATATTCTCTCTGTAAGCCTTTCATCTCCCAACACGTACAACGTACATACCAGCATAGCACCTTTCATTCCACTCTGGCCAGTATGGGTTCCTGTTGTCCCACTCTCCTACGTACCTCTTAATTTCTCTATCTGTCTCTATGCGTCACTCCACACATACTTCTCAAGGAGCTCATCTTTATTAACGTAGAACCTTCTATTATCTTTTATATTCAAACACCATGTCTCAGCCCCATTCATCATTGTTGGTACAACTATTCCTTGATACATTGCATTTACATAGACACAATTGTTATCAGTTAAATCAGAGTTTGCAAAATTCATAAAGAAACCATTTAACTCCAGCTAACCACTTATATCCTACGCTCACGTTAGTAGGAGCACCAATAAAACTGGTATAATTTTACAAACCATAAACTTTGGTTATTTTGTGGATAGAGCAACAACGTGGCCAGATATGTAATTAATATAATAACTCACTCAGAACATTTCAGTATTATGACCATAAAACCTTATTACTAGGATCTGGCATACAGCCTTATAAATGCATGGTAATATCACACCCTGTAATTCTAGTCATATCATGGGATACATTTTACAACCATTGACTTTGGATCTGATCACTTGTCATACAGTATTGACCCCCTTGCCACATGGCTCGTTGCCGCCGTTTGGGGGCTTCTGGGCTTGTAGGTGGAGCGGCCAAGGTTCTTGGCCGCTCTCCCTATCACCTCCAACTAATTTTGTCATGTCCTTTTCTTTCTCCTCCTTTCTAGTTTTCGTTTTTCCCTCTTCCGCTTTCTCCTGGGGCTGCCATCAGAGGCCGGTCTCCCACCCTTGAACTTTTGTGGTCCCGTCCCTCCCTTCCTTTCCGGTTGACTTCCCTGTTTGCTTCCTTCCTTTCTCTTTAACTGCTTCGGAGGTTCTAGTTTCCTTAGGGCTTCGCCTTGGTGTCTCTGATCACTGCTGAGTTGGCAGAGTCCACCTGGCGACAGGTGCTGCCGGCCAGGACTCGCAAGGCTCGTTGCTGGAGGATAGGCACTATAGGGTTGCTTTGGGGTTTCTGACTCTCTTCTCTCTTCCCAGTGAGTGTGTCAGGTGACTACGCCGGCCCCGTTCTCCGTGGGACAAAGCTGCAGGACAAATGCCCGGGTTGTACAAGGTCCCTAGCTCAAAGCCGAGACCTGTCCCATCTCAATTGGCCGCATTCTGGGTTTCGTGGCCCTGCGGAGGTCTTTCTCCCTTTCGTTGCCAGGGGGACCTGGTAACCGCAGTATCTTCTTCCATGCTTTACCCCCTTTTCTCTTGCTATGGTGACGACTTATGCTTTTTTCCCTGTTCTTCCCTGTTTATGGCTTCTGCTTTAGTGGTTCCGGTGAGTGAGCCCCTTGTGGCATGCAGCCTGCCACTTGGGGGTCTGTTGTCTGGCTGTCAGTCCGGTTCACCGCGGGAGCACGGTGATTCGGGGATGGTTTTGGGTGCTCTCGACCGGCCCGCTGAACTATCCCTCGGTCGTCGCTCGTCCTTCTCGTCCATTACCGTTCCGAATCCTTCTACTACCCTTCCGTCTTCGTCACGTCTTTCTCCACCCTCCACTACCCAGGATTTCATCTCCTCTCCTGTAGTTATTTCTGCGTCTTCCTCTTCTTCCTCTTCTCCCTCTAGTCATGTCACCCTCGACCCTTTTCTGCCCTCCCTCCCTCGTTCTCTTTCCTCTTCTCCAGTTTCGTCCTCTTCTCGTCCTCGCTCCTCGGTCCTCCCTATGTCCTCTCTCTTTGCACCTCCTTCCTTTACTAAGTTTTTCTCCATCCCTGCTTCTGCGCCTCTAGCCAGTGATGACCTCCTCTTCCACCTGCGTCTCCTTCAACAGGTGGGAAAGGACGTCACCTTCCACTCCCGCCATGATGCCTCCCGTCTTGTTACCGTCCAAAACGAACTTCAGGCTACTGCTATGTCCTCTTTCGTCGATTGTTCTGGCACCCCCATCCCGGCTCAAAAAGATCAACGACTCAACTCCTGTACAGGGACTGTCCTGTTCCCCGCTTCCATCCGTATCGGGGGTCGTCCTTTCGCGGATTGCGCCGACCTCGTCAAGGACATCGTTGTCGCTCAAGACCACAAGGTGGTTGGTGTGGTATGCTACACTATCCCTCCTCGCGACCTTCGCCGCCATCCCGCTAACATTGCCAAGATCTCTTTTGATGGACTTTCCCTTCCTGCCCATGTTATTGTCGGTGGTAGTCGCCTCCCCGTGACTGCGTCTCTTCCCCGTCCACTCCAGTGTCGCAGCTGCTGGCGTTTCGGCCACCCGGCTAAGTTCTGCCGTACAGCCGCTGAGAGCCCACTCTGCCCGCGCTGTGCGCAGTCCGGACATGCCGTTGGCGAATGTCAGTCAACGTCCCAGTTCTGCCTTAATTGCCGCGGGTCTCATTCGGCCGACTCTAAGATTTGCCCCGTTCATCTGTTCGAGTCTGAGGTTGCTGTCCTCAAAGCGAGACACGGCCTTACGCTCACCGCAGCCCGCCATGAGGCTCGTCGCTTGGGCTTCACCCCTCAGTCATTTTCCAAGACTCGGTCTCCTCCCTCCTCTTCTTTGCCTCCCTCTACCACGCCCCCACCTTTTTCTGGTTCCTCGGTTCCTTCCACCGCCTCGGCTCCCTCCGTCCCCCCGGTCGCACCAGTTTCGTCATCTGCCTCCCTTCCTTCTACCGGAGCTTCTCCCGAATTTTCTCCTTCCTCCTCTTCAGTCTCCTCCGTTCGTCCTTCCGTCTCTTCCTTTTCTGTCCCTTTGTCTAACACTTTCTCTGTTCTCAGTCCTTCTCCTACTTCTGCCCCTTCATCTTGCTCTCTTCCTTGTTCCTCCTCTTCTAGTCTCCCTCAACGCTCTCACCGTTCCAAGCCTCCCCCCCGTTCTCCGTCATCTTCCTCTTCTAGTCGCCCCTAATCTCCTACTCGCTCTAAACTTCCCTTCTCCTCTACCAAACGGGCTCCTGTGCTCCGTTCTTCCTCACCCGCTTCCTCTTTTAAACGTTAGGGTGGTCTCCGTGATGTGCGGAGCTCAAGTCCCTGCGAGAAGAAGAAGAAGTCGCCTCCTTCTCCTTCTGTTTCCCTTTCTCCTCTCTCCGTCCAGTCTCCTCCTCCTCCCGTCACTGCATCCCTAGATTTCTCCTACGAAACCCTACCTAAGATTGATAAATTTATCCGTTCTTCCCACCCACCACCTTCTACTGTTCACGCCGAAGTTCATCCTACCCCCTCTTCTCTCCCCCCTACCCCTCTCCCGCCTTCCCCTGCCCCGTCCTCTTCCTCCACTCCCCCTTCTGGCCTTCCTCCGGGCCCTCCTCCTCTTCCTCCTCCTGACCCTCCCCCTCTTCCTTCTCCTGCCCTTACCCCCTCCTTCTCTTCCCACCCGCCGTCTGTCCTTCCTACCTCTTCCGGCCCTCCTCCTTCCTCTCCTCTTTCTCTGTTAGACCTCCCTATGCCCCCCGGTTTCCAGTCTTCCCCTTCAACGTCTTCTCCAATTCCTGCTATTATTTCCCATCGTTAGCCTCTCTTGGCTATATTTTCCACCCACGGTGTTAACTGTATTTTGTAAATATGTTGTATATAGTGTACGTCTTTTCTTCCCTCTTGTACGCGTCTTCTTTTTAATCTTTTTTGTCTTTTTAATGTCCATTTTACAATGGAACATTCGTAGTTTTGCAGCACATCGTGTTGATCTTCGTTACCTTATTTCTAGGTTTAGCCCACTTGTTATTAGTTTACAGGAATCGCGTTTATCTAATGCCCCCTCCCCAATACCTTTTTACTCCTATATAAGTTCTCCCCAATCCCAGTATGCTACTTGCCTCCTCGTACATCATGATGTCCCAGTGTCTCCGTTAACTATCCGTACCTCTCTTAAATGCACGCATGCCAGAGTGTTCCTTTCACGCTGGCTTACAGTAGTTTCCATATACCTTTCCCCTTCGATCCCGATCGATGTTCCAGAATTAAACAGGATCCTTCCTCTATTACCTCCACCTTTCCTCCTTTTAGGGGATTTTAATTGCAGGCATTCCCTGTGGGGTGACTCTACCGTTAATACACGAGGTCGTTCCCTTGAGGCTCTGATTCGTACACACGATTTATTTCTTTTAAACACTGGTTCCTCTACGCATTTTGATAGCGGCACCCGTACCTTCTCATGTATTGACTTGTCTCTGTGTTCCCCTACACTATCCTTGGATTTTACTTGGAAGGTCTTTAATGATTACTGTGCGACTGACCACTTCCCGATTGTCCTCTCCCCTACGTCTTACTCCCCAGTGCCGCGCCCTCCCCGTTGGTATTTCGATCGTGCCGACTGGACATCTTTCGCTGATCTCGCCGTTCCGCCTAATCCGACGCCTGCTTTCCCGGACCCTGATGCCATGCTTACCAGTTTCCTGATGTTTGTGCTCCATGCTGCCTATACTTGTATTCCACGCACCACTCGGAGTATGTCTTCTAAGTGTGTACCGTGGTGGACTGCTCAGTGCACTTCGGCTTTACGCAATAAAAGAGCCAAGTGGAAGAGTTTCCGTCGGAAAAAAGGCTCTCCATATGAGCGGGATGCGTATACTCTTTTCAAACAGGCTAATGCCGTCTTCCGTCGTACAATCCGCTCTGCAAAAAAATCTAGCTGGATGTCGTATGCCTCCACTATCAACGCAGATACACCTGTTCCGCTAGTCTGGGCTCGCGTCAGGAAGATTGCAGGGAAACCTGCGCCTACGCCGGCCCCAGTCCTCCATACCAACACTGGCATTGTGGGTGATCCGTCTCTGGTGGCCAATATGTTGGGACAACATTTCAGTGATGTTAGCACTGGCTCCCATCTCCCACCCTCCTTCCAGATGCATAAACGCCGTTCTGAACTTAGGCGACTTGACTTCGCCTTATCATCTGATCAGTTTTTCAATGCCCCCTTCTCCCGGGCTGAGCTTGAGTCTAGCCTGGGAGCCTGTAAGGATACATGTGAAGGCCCTGACGGTGTCCATTACTTGATGCTGAAGCACTTGTCTCCACCTGCGCTTGGCTTTCTCTTATCCATCTACAACCGTCTGTGGTCCACAGGCTTTTTTCCGGCTGAGTGGAGACATGCCATCCTTCTCCCATTCCTTAAGCCGGGTAAGTCGGGCCATGCACCAGCAGATTACCGTCCCATTGCCCTGGTCAGTTGTGTCGGCAAATTATTAGAACGCATGGTTCACTCCCGCTTAATGTGGCTCCTGGAATCAAGAGGCATCCTGTCACCTTTTCAAAATGGCTTTCGCAAGGGCCGTAGTACTTTGGACCCATTATTGAGATTGGCGACTTCTATCCGCGATGCCTTTTCGGACACTAAGTCGGTTTTAGCTGTATTCTTCGATCTTGAAAAAGCGTATGATACTGCCTGGAAATACAACATCCTTCGTACCCTTTTACGTTCTGGTGTGTCTGGCAACATGGCGGTATTCTTGAAGAACTTTCTCCGTGATCGTACTTTCCGAGTCAAGCTTCAGAATACATTCTCACGAACATACCCCTAACACGACGGTGTCCCACAGGGTTGTGTTCTTAGTACCATCCTTTTTATCCTAGCTATTAATGGTATTATTTCTTCCCTCCCTCTTGGTGTCCGTGCTTCTTTGTATGTGGACGACTTCGCTATTTACGCTGTGGGTTTGGATATCGCTGCCCTACAAAATCTCATGCAGAAGGCCATTGATGCAGCTGCGCAGTGGGCTACGGCCCATGGTTTTCGGTTTTCGCCCTCGAAATCTTGTGCCGTCATCTTCACAAAACGCCATACAGTCCTGCATCCTGTTCTTACGTTGTATAACCGCCCTCTGCCTTACAGGTCCTCAGCTCCGTTCTTAGGTCTCATTTTCGATACTCGGTTGACATGGTACCCGCACATTACTTCGTTACTGACCTCCACCACCCGACGGCTTCAACTCTTACAAACCCTTAGCCACTTGTCTTGGGGTGCAGACCGGACGACTCTTCTGCGCCTCCATACAACGCTTATTCTCTCCAAGATCGATTATGGCTGCCAGGTATATGCCTCCGCTGCGCGTACAAACCTTAAGCGCCTAGACTCCCTTCACCATCACGGTCTGCGCTTGTCGCTAGGGGCTTTTCGCTCTACTCCGGTTATTAGCCTTTATGCTAAATCAGGTGTCCCACCGCTATCATCCAGGCGGGATAAACTGACCCTTCGATGTCATCTTCGCCTTCTGCAACACAGTTCGGCTGGTTTTCCTCCCACGGCTTCCGGCTTAGCCCCATCAGTGTCTGCTACTTCGTTCCCCAGTCGGGTCTCTGCTTTACTAGCCTCCTTCTCTTTTCCCATTCCATCGGTGCTACCCCTCCGACAGTTGGAGTTCCCCCCATGGCTACTCCCTCGCCCTACCGTTTGTACAGCTGCCCTCCCCCCTCTAAGGCCTCTTCAACCCCACAGTTGCTTTATGCTCAGTTTACGGAACATATGCTACGCCACTCTTCAGCCGTTCCAGTGTACACTGATGGTTCCAAGACCTCCGCCGGTACGGGGTTTGCGGTTGTGTTCCCGGACCGGACCTTCCAACGTCACATCCAATCATGTGCTAGTGTCTTTATGGCCGAGTTATTTGCCATTTTATTTGCCCTACGTACTATTTTTTGTTCACACCTGCATACCTTTGTAATTTTTAGTGACTCCCTTAGTATTCAGTCTCTTCCCGCTGTTAACCCCTTAGTGCTGGAGATTCAAGAATGGTTGTTCCGCATCGCTACTAAATTGAAGTCCCTGTCTTTCTGTTGGGTCTCGAGTCATGTTGGAGTGCCTAGCAATGAGCGGGTTGATTTTTTCGCCCGCTCTGCTATTACCTCTCACCGACTCGTGCCACGACGTATTCCTGCATCTGATTACTTCCCGCGTGTTACTCAATTACTACGTCAGCGCTGGCAGGACGAAGGGACCTCCATGAGGGTGTCTGATGTCAAACTGCGTTCTGTCAAACCTTCCGTCCTACCTTGGAAGTCTTCCTCTCATCGCAATCGTCGATGGGAGACCGCTGTAGCCCGTCTTCGGCTCGGCCACACCAGGCTCACGCATGGTCATTTGATGTCCTGTGATGTCCCCACACTCTGTCCTTGCTGCCATATTCCAGTGTCTGTCCAGCATCTCCTGATCGACTGTCCGCGTTTCTCCAATGCCCGACGGCAGGCATTCCCCTTCATATCCTCCCTTAATCGCCCCCTTGTCTTAGCCGATATGCTCGGAGAGTCCCCCACTTTCTCCCTCCCACATCTTATGCGGTTTCTCCTCCATACCCGTCTCCTTCAGCTTCTTTAATTAGTGTTTCCTAGTCTTCTTCTCCTCTACTCCATATTGCGCCCAGCCCCACAACACCTCCGATGTTTTTTGTTTTTTTACCACAAAGTTTCTTTTGGTGCCACAGTCTTTTTAGGCTTGGTGCGAATCCCTATTTTAATAATAATAATAATGCAGTATTGAGAGATGATCAGGCTAATAATTCGGTGATGGTGTTGATAATGAAAAATAAGATAGCGATGTTGGTGATGACAATATTGAAGGTGTTAATATTAATGGTTGTAATGAAAGTGATGGTGGCTGTAAGCGAAATGGTGATGATCATAACGACAGCAGATAAATGAAGCCCAGAATATCATGAAAATCAGTCAAAACCAGTTGTGGTGATGGTTATGAAATTCCAACATCTAGGAAGAGGTGAACGAGGACGGTATGCAATGTTAATCGAAACTTATTGCTATCTATTTCGGTACCAACTGAAGGCACATATATAGTTTCGTCATAACTTTTATATTTGTTCTTGAGGTGTGTTGTACACGCACACACACACACACACACACACACACACGCAACAACAAAAACAACAAAACAAACAATTTAAACTACAACAAGGAGATATAGTCTGCTCCTATTATGTGGCGTGGGCTGCCTTGGTGTTGAATCCTCGGAGAGCAAGAAAAGCTCTTTCGTTGGTGAGAGTTAGGAGGCAGTTTGGGTGAGTATGAATAATGGCGAGGTGAGGAGTGGTCAGTATATTATAGGGTAAGGGGCAGGGGTGTCAGGTTATGAGGGGTGTTGGTGTGGTATTGGGTGAATATTTTGTGGGACTATACAGTGTTTAGGGATCAGGTTACAGTGTGATGGTGTGGTGTATGTAACAGTGTGTGGGACTATATTGTGTTGGTGTGTTAGGTTACATAGGGTGGGGTGTACAGTATAGTGTGTGGGGATTTGTGGTGTATCTTGTGGGTTGCAGTGTTTGAAAGTGTATATATATAATTTATATAGTGAAGGTCCTCCGTACAGGGTATGGAGTATATGTTATGTGAGGGTGTAGTGTGGATGATAATATACTGGTTGATTAACTCAATTATTGAGAGGCTGTCTTGTTTACATCACCGTAGTGTCAGGCGGTGATAATTGCCGAAAATTGCCTTTATTCCAAGCTCTTTTCATCATAAGCAAGAGCCAGAGCATAATACAATTATATATTTGTGAAAGTACAATGATATTTTTTTCCAATGACGCCTGAATCATCCCTATATAACATTTGGTTATTTTGCAACGATCATCCAACCGAAGGCCAAAATCGGTAAAATAGGAGCAATTTTAGTTGGTTTTGTTGTGGGAGACACTGCACATGAGTGAGACAGCTGTATCTCAGTCCTTAGTCTCTGCTCGCATGTTATGGCGAGCTGTTGGAGCCCCCCTATGCTCCCTCCAACGCCTGGCATCTCTCTCAGCACCCATAATAGCCTCAAAATGGCATCTTTCATATGACGGGCACCGTACAGATGGCCTATTTCCTCTCTCCCATCATATGACGGTCGCTGCGAGGTAAGGGTTAAGGGTGCATTAAATAGTCATAATAAGATAATATTTGGTCATCTCTTAACTATTTGAACTGCAATTTCAACATATCACCATCTATATCCCCACTTTTTTTTTTTTTTTTTTTTTTTCTATGTGATTGAGGGAGGCAAAAGGCATAACTGCCTATACCGAGTGCCTCCCCCATAGTTGAAAGAGTGACAGGGCCAAAATCAAGGGACGTTCGAGCCAAAATGCCTGGACACACAGAGTTTGAAGCAATTTAAGTCATAGGAAGAGGGAAAGACTGATTCTGGGAGAGAGTTCCAGAGCTCAGCTGTTGAGTAGAAGAAAGTTTGAGAGTAACGTTTCACTCTTGGGTTGGAGAGTTGCACAGAGTAGGGGTGGGATTGAGTTGCAAGACGGGTACCACGTGCCCTACGTAAAGGAGGTGGTATGCACTGGGATAGCTCTGAGGAACACTGATTATTATAGTAGCGATAGAATAGCGAGAGAGATGCAACATTGCGGCGGAGAGAGAGAGATTGCAGAGAGTTGGTGAGTGGACGGGAGTTAATGATACGAAAGGCCTTCCTTTCAACTTTGTCTAGGAGAGCGGTGTGAGAGGAACCTCCCCACACATGTGAACAATACTCAATACAAGAGCGCACTATGCCCCTGTACAGAGCAAGAAGCTGTGCAGGGGAAAAGAACCCCCTAAGGCGGTTGAGCACACCCAGCTTCTGGGAGGCTGCCTTAGCAAGACTGGTAATATGGTCCTTCCAAATGAGAGCAGAAGAAAAAGACACCAAGAATATTGAGAGAAGATGAAGGGTTGATTTTTGTATTGTTGAAGAATAAGGGATAGTCCGCTGGGAGATCCTGACGGGTAGATAGATGGAGAAATTGGGTTTTGGAAGCATTAAAGTTAACAAGGTTTTCTCTGCCCCAATTGGAAATAGTATTTAGATCAGAATTTAAGAGTTCTATGGCTTCATTACGTTTGTCGTTGAGGGATTGCTGGCTGGGGCGTTCTGAAAAACTAATGGAGTAGTGCAAGGTTGAGTCGTCTGCATATGAATGGATGGGAATTAAGGTACAGTTAAGGAGCTCATTTATAAAAATTAGAAAGATAATAGGAGATAGGACAGAGCCCTGAGGAACACCGGAGTTTATAGGGTGAGGAAGTGAACAATGGCCGTCCACAACCGTGGCTATGGAACGTCCGGAAAGGAAATTAGAGACAAAGGCACAGATGGAGGGATAGAAACCGAAGGAGGGTAGTTTAGAAATTAAAGATTTATGCCAGACTCTATCGAAGGCTTTCAATATGTCTAGTGCAATAGAAAAAGTCTCACCGAAGTCCCGAAAGGAGGATGACCAAGAGTTAGTAAGATATGAAAGAAGATCACCAGTAGAGCGACCCTTAAGGAAGCCATACTGGCGATCTGAGAGCAGATTATGAGAAGAGAAATGCTTAAGAAATTTGGAAGCAAGAATAGTTTCAAAAACTTTAGAAAGACAAGAGATAAGAGTAATTGGACGATAGTTGGAGGGTTGAGAGCGGTCACCCTTCTTTGGGACAGGTTGAATGTGAGCAAACTTCCAGCATGAAGGGAAGACGTTAGAGGATAGACAGAGACGAAAGAGTTTGCCTAGGCAGGGAGTCAGCACGGAAGCACAGTTTTTGAGAACAACAGGAGGAACACCGTCCGGACCGTACTTGAAATGTTAAATGTAAATCTCATCTCACCTGATTATAGTTAAAGTTTATGGTTAGCCATGAAATTAGACTGGAGGACTTTGACAATCATCCATATATATATTTGTCACTAGCAATGCTATGCCAGGAATGTAACCTAACATCGTAGGAGTAAGAGCCAGACTTCTTACCCACCATAGTATGACCTGATGAAACCTTAAGCACCTCTCTTCATTACTGAATATGGATGTATCTCGCATAATGAAGCCATTCCAAGTCCTTGCCAAGTCTAAAACTATTGTTTTTTACTCACCTGTATTTATGAGCTTCCAAATTTATCAGTAACCAACAGTAAAGATAGAGATTGATTTAGGTATTCCCTCATATTTCAGTTGCCACGGCCTTTGTATTAAATATCAGATCTATATTCAGTTGTAGTCAGATGAAGTAGAAACAATGTGCTTGAATGTGACTGGCTAGACTGTGGTAGTGAATTTGTTTATAGCGTTATGGTAATTGAAAGAGATTAGGTATTTACTGTAGTGCTGTTATACTATTGTTCAAACATATAATTTACCATAATACTTTAAACTATCTCTTGCTAAGGAAAGGGAAACTGCCCCAAGACTCACCTCTGTTTTATTTGTCTACAACTGTACGTACTCTGGAATCTGGATCAATCAATGCGAACTAGGTTGAAATATTGCCCTAATGTGGAAAATGTCCAGAGTCAGAAAATAATAATGGTTTCTAGGGCAGTATTGATGACGGTGATGGTGTTCTCTGTATGATTGTGTCTGTAGTGATGATGATGGGGACTGTGTGTGTACCATAGGGGCACAATCTTCCGTGGCAGCAGTGATGATGATGATGGTTTGAGTGTAGTAGAGACACTGGTGGTGATGTTGGTAGTATTTTTCATGTTACAGATGATCTGTGGTGAAGATTAGCTACCTACTAAGAGACAGATACACGGGCGAGGGAACGCGTTCGTGGTCCTGAATCCTAAGAATAGGAGCTTTAAATGTGCGTGGATGTGGAATGAATGAGAAGCAAGAGAATATTGGTAGGTTATTTGAAAGAAGAAAGTATGACGTGGTTGTGCTGAGGGAAACAAAATGACAGGAGAGGGTGAAGTGGATTTTGGAATTGTGAAAGGTAGAAAGTCTGGAGTAGATGAGAGAGTCAGAACAAGAGAGGGCGTGGCTATTATTGTGAAGGAGAAGCTGAGAGAGTTTACAAAAGAGTGGAGAGAGGTGTCATCAAGGCTAATGTGGGTGCGAATGAGGTTTAAGGGTGAAAGGTGGGTATTTGTGAGTGCATATGGGCCTGGAAGTGTAATGACGATAGAGGAGTTGGAGGGTTTTTGGGAAGCTATGAGGGATTGTCTATAAGGGTTTGAGGAAACTGAAAATGTGTTTGTTATAGGGGACCTGAATGCCAGGGTAGGTAATTAATCTGTTGAAGGAGTCATAGTTAGTTTTAGTGTGGATGGTGTAAACGAGAGTGGAGAAAGAATGATTGATATAATGTGGAGAGTGTAGAATAAGTGTAGGTAATAGGTTTTCCAAAAACAGATGTATACACAAGTTTACATGGCATAGACTTGTTAGTGGAGGATTGTAAAGAGGCCGTTAATGAATATGTGTTGGTGACAAGGGAAAGATTGTGTAGAGTGCTGGATGTGAATATGCAGAGCGATGAGGCTGGGGTGTGCCTTATCATTATTTGGTGGAGGGAAAGCTGAGAGTGAGATGTTACAGGATAATGTAAGCCAAGCCAGACGTAAGAGAGGATATGAAAGTGAGTTTGAGAAAAATACAAAAGAGAGGAAGTACCAGGAGATGCTAAATGAAAAATGGATGGAAGTGAGCGAGATGTGTTATGAGTGGTTGTAATACAACTCGCTTGATACTTTGTTCTCATACGCTCCTGATTTGGGTAACTTAGAACATAATCCTGCCCGACAGGAACACAACTCGCATTGATATAAATATTACTAGATCACTCAAATCACACCCAAAGACAATAAATACTCACGATATGGTTCACACGTTTTATTTCTTAATAGCCAGGTACAGGTGAGGCACATCAGATAATTAGCTATATAGAGCGAAATATCAATGGCTGTAGTATGTGACTGCGAAAAAGTTAAATAAGTTTTACTTATCCATGAATAATGGCGTCACTTACAATGCATCCGAATCAATGTACAAATTAATACCTAAAAGAATGATGACAATATTACAAATATAGTAAAGTATGCAAAGAGAGGAATCGCGGAGCGTAAATATTGGCAGCCGATATTGCTGAAACAAACAGGTGAGGTAGTGCGGCTGGTGGCTTAGGGTCACGTGATCAGGTAAGGCTAGGGTCAAAGTTAACCTCGACTGGGTCTAGGTTAAAGTTACTGTGACGTATACTAGGAAATCTTAATACTATAGAATATTTAGTTTAGGAAGGATAAATACGAACTTGACGTTTATTCTGGAGAGATGGTAATTGAAGTTGCACAAATATAATCAAGACAAACGAGTGAATAAATGTATAGTGGGTCTAGGAAAAAAACAAAATTTAAGTCAGTGAAGGTGACTTATCGAACAATATAACGGAAATTCAATATTCACGAAACGTGTAGTGAATAAAATATAACCTAAAAAGGTTATGAACACAGCGGGTCTAAATAAATATTCAACGCACTGGAAAATAACATAGAAACGCCACAAGGTGGGTGAAATTAATTTATATCATATACACTGATATCACAGAACGAGTAGTGAATCAAAAGCAGTCGGAATAATAGGCTATGAAGTATGAACACAGTTGGGTAATATAGAAATTCCCAATGTAAGTTCGAATATTATTTGCCGTATAACTTGGTGGACCGAATTATTCACTAGTTTGGATAGATATTAAATTACTCAGGAAATGAGGAATAAGGTACTCGAACGTACTGATGTAGTAATTAACAAGGGGAATGAACAGGTGGTTCTGTGGGTTTGACAGGTGGTGCTGGTTTGGGAGGAAGAGGAGAAGGAGAGGAAATGAGTTGGGATGATGACGAATCTGTGGAGCCTAAATTTTGGTTATTTGTTGCAGGCAATGTGTCATTATCAGTGGTATCAGCTAATATAGTGATATTGTCATCAATAGGTTGAAACCTACGTACAGTTGCGGCCAGAAGTGCCTTTCCACCCTTTTGCCAGTCTCTCTGAGGAATATGTAGATCTGTCACCGCCGCCTCGGACTATCACACTAATGAGGTTTGACGACCGATATGACTAGAGATAACCTGTTACCCTACCTCCTTCCCTAGTCTCTCCTTACCTTCCATTCTTTCTTCCTTTCCCCTTTCCCTTTTTGATTGTGTTCCTTCTAAACTAATATTATTTTGATGTGCTTGATATCGTTTTGTATAAGGAAGAAAGAATGGAAGGTAAGGAAAGAATAAGGAAAGAGGTAGGGTAACGGGTTATCTTTAGTTATATCGGTCTTCACACCTCATTAGTGTGATAGTCCGAGGCGGCGGTGACAGATCTACATATTCCTCAGAGAGACGGGCAAAAGGGTGGAAAGGGACTTCTAGCCGCAACTGTACATAATTATTACTGTAAGTACGTGATTTGGATGATGAGATTTTTTATTGGTGATGGTTAAAGGTAGAGGAGTGGATGTAGAGGTAGCTGAATTTGAATTGGAAGGAAGAAGTGAGATTGTTGGAAAATTCGTGGATGTTGGTAGTTGATCGGTAGATGTGGATGGCTGAGGAGATAGAGTGAGTGGTCTGGGTAGTTTTGAAGGTAAGTGTGCGTTAAGGGGCGGTTGAACATGCCCAAATTTTTGCCACCCAAGCAACTTTTGTCACCGCTACGGGAAACTTTTCTGAGACCCCAAAAAAGTGGTTACACATGCAGGAAGAGAGTTGCTCGTATCACTATCTCCAGTACACTCTTTCGTTCTCACTTCGAAATTAATTGGTCTTAATTCGGCCGTTTTAGTTTCCCGTCACGCTATTAATACATCACAATCCCTATGATAAAGCTGAGCATATATGCAAACCAAGGTATGTATGACTATATTACTCGCCGTTACATAAAACAAGCGACATGAATCCACGTCTGTCGGTAAAAGTGCAAGTCAGTTGAAACAGCAGCACGCTCATGATTGGCTATCTTATCATTACCCTGATCATTTATTTATTATCTGCATTGTTCCTTATATATTCATTAAACTAGATATGTTTAAGTAATTTTAACGATTACATAATAAATTACAGTACTATCCGAATCTAAAGAGCTCTTAAAGAACACAGGAAACACAATAATAACGTATATATCATAAATTAAACACAAGCCAGATAAAGAAATGATAAACCAAGAAGTAAGCGAGAGAAAAGACTGGCTGACCAGGGCTCACCTGGTTTAGCCAATCACAGGCCTTGCTTTACGTATTACAAATTTAAAATAGGCAGTGACAGTATTTCTTTCCTTGCTTGTGTTTACAGTATTATATGTACGATTTTATGTGTTCCATGTGGTATTTTATAGCTCTTTAGGTTCGGATATCACCTGTCACATTATCATTAGAAGTATTAACACTTATTTATATTAATATAGCCTACTGTACAGTATATGGAATATACAGTATATATATATATCAATATATATTTAGGCTATAGGCTACATATGGAATATATTTCCACGACATAGCCTACTAATTCACGCCAAACACTATTACCGTATACTGTATATGTAGGCTACTAAGTTATTTAAAGAGTAGCCTACTATTTAGTATGTCGCATTAACCGAACCTATAATGCATAAATACGGTATTTTATGAAGATTACAAAGCATACAGAATACATAATTTGTAATACTGAAGGAAGTATTAGGCTAACCATTGCAGTAACGAAGCTATTATTCATATTTAGTTATAACAAATCGTTTACTGTTGCAAATTATAATTGTAAGTTGATTATGATAACCGATATATGATACATTTAATCCTTTGAGAGAATATTCTCCCCATTCTTGCCTAATGATATTGTAGGCTACTTGTACAAACTTGAAATTGCGCATTCATACTGTAGCCTACTTCTTGATTAAACCGTGTTCTCTCATCCCAATGTATTGAATATTATACTGTGATGACATATATATTTAAGGATTAGCATTATTATATTAATGCTTGCACATCATATATATATAGTTATCACATTACTACTATTGCATGCAACCCATATTTATAGTTGCCGCAACAGGCGATGCGTCCCGTACGTTCGGGACGCAAAAGTTGCCCTATTCGGGTAACAAATGGGTCCCGAAAAAGTTGCTTGGGGCGCAAAAGTTGCTCCACGGAGCAACTTTTGTCACCGATTCGGGCAACTCGGGCATGTGTAACCGCCCCTTTAGGTAGAGTCGGGTTTAAATTGTTAGAAGGAAGATGAATTGTTTCAGTGGTGGGAGGTTTAGAAGTGGGTGAAAGTAGAAGAAATGGGACAGTCAACTTCTGATGAGTTGGTGGAGGTTGAGTGGTAGGGAGATTAATGGGAGATGGATTAGGTGGAGGAGGAGGAGGAGGAAAAGGTGAATTGATGTGTTTTTCATCAATAGTGAGCGAGGGTGGCGGGTGGTGGTGACGGAAATATGAGGGTTGGTGGGGCACGGTTTATATGATGGAGGTGGGAGGGGCTTAGATGATGGAGGTGGAAGGGCCCTAGATGATGGAGATGGGAGGGGCCTAGGTGCTGGTGGGAGGTGGGAAATTTGGCGAAGGATGGTAGGGACAATTACAGAGGGTTGTAGGGGAGTGTTGGAGATAGATGGGATGTTGGAAGTGGAGGAAGTGAGGAGCTTGGAAAAGGGGGGTTCATTTGTTGATGGTGGTGAGAGAGTAAGGGAGATGGGGGGTAGATGTTGTTAGGATTTCCTTTGGTGGTGGGGAGGGAAGGATGGTTGAGGGAGTGGTGCAGATAGGTGGGATGTTGGAAGTGGAAGAAGTGGGAAGCTTGAAAAAGGTAGGTTCAGTTATTAACACCTTACGAGCGGCCTATGCGGTTTATTTATGTGTACCGCACAGCGGGGTGTTTTTAGCCAAAATAGGGCTGTTTACGTGATCATTTTCATGCCTAAATAAGACCCAGAACGTAAAACAAGTACCTATCCCTGAAAGGGCATAAACAGAGCTTTCGAATGACACCATAACGATCCTTGTATGATGGATAGTTTTCTTGCAATAACCGTGCAACGCGAGTGCAAAAAGCAGGTAATTCGGTACTTTCAGTACATAATTGAGTATGTAGCGAGTGAGAGAGGGAGGAGGGAGCTGAGATTTGTGTCAGTAGGTTCGCCGCGGTGGTCTGGAGCAGTCATACGCTCGCTAGTCTCCTGCCACCACTTGTCTCTCTCTCTCAGCCACATTACGTGCTGAAATTGCCACTCGAGTTATGTCGAGCGCCGCCACATAGTCCAGCTTTATTTAACTCGACTTATGTTGCTCGCCGCTAATTAAGGGTTAATGGTGGTGAGGAAGTGTTGGTGATAGAGGTGTGGTGGTGGTGGCGTGAGGTAGGAGAAGGAGAATTGATGGCCGTGTCATCGCTATTTAGTGGAGGTGACTTTGGCATAGGGTTGATGGGGAAAGGAGGAGAATTGATGGCTTTGTTATCGATACTGCAGCTTGACTATAGTTACACCTTCTGTTATGGTTCTAGTGTGGGAGGTTTTAATGGTGTGAACTGGTTTTAGGAATGTAGGTTCATCTTGAGTGGTGCATGCATTTTCAAGGTTAATGATTGCCTAGATATAGTTCTCGAATTGAGGCCAGGTCACTTTAGGGTTCTTACGGACGTAGCTTTACGCTAGGGGCGTGTGCCGGCCCAACTTCATCACAATAATGCGGATTTTTGAAGCGTTATCGTCTCTGAACACCATGTCCAAGCCTCTTTTCGCAAGTTCAAGGTAGTCGGCGAGGTTGTGATGCCTTTGCTCAAAAGAAACCTTTTCGGCCAGGTAAATGGCTGCCTTAGTGAATTTCTCAAATTGAGCCCACGTCACTGTTGGGTTATCCCGCACGTAGCCCGACACAAGGGACGTATGCTGACCCAACTTTTTCATAATAGCGTGAATTTTCGTCACTTATCCTCGTCCTTGAACACAATATCTAATACTTGCTTTGTGCACTCAAGAAAATCAGTGATGTCTTTATTTTCTTCCTCAAACGAAACAAATCCGAGTGATTTACCAGCCATGATGATTCTTGCATTTGGGGTTGATTGAGTATAAACACAAATAAGAACATAAGAACATAAAACAATGGGAGTCTGCAGAAAGCCGGTTGGCCCACACAAGGCAGATCCCTCTCACAACCAACCCTAATTTTACGCCCAGCTCACTAACACCATGAGGACCGACCTCACCAAAACGGTCAGAGGTCAGAAAACGGGGGTCTGCAGAGCGCCAAATTGGCACATACCCGGCAGATCCCCCTCACACCCAACCCATCTCGTCAGTGTACAAGAAATAGGTAATAAAATAAAACACTAACCTAGAAATCAATGCTGTTATGCCGTATCGAGACACCGCTGCCTCCGGTGTTATGCGTGATTGTAATACAACTTGCTTGATACTTTATTGTCATAAGCTTCTGATTTGGGTAACTTAAAATATAATCCTGCCCGACAGGAACACAGCTCACGTTGATATAAATATTACTAGATCACTCAAATCACACCCAAAGACAATAAATACACACGATATGTTTCACACGTTGTATTTCTTAATAGCTAGGTACAGGTAGGGCACATCAGATAATTAGCTATATAGAGCATAATATCAATGGCTGTAATATGTGACTGAGAATAAGTTAAATAATTTGTACTTATCCATGAATAATGGCGTCACTTACAATGCATCCGAATCTATGTACAAAATAATACCTAAAAGAATGATGACAATATTACATAATTATATAGTAAAGTATGCAAAGAGAGGAATCGCGGAGCGTAAATATTGGATAGATATTAACCCATTCGTAGCGGGGGCGGACTTAAGTCCGTATCTAAAAATCTGAACTATGTGGCGGGGTCCGACTTAAGTCTGTGTGCAATTTTGGCTCTGAGAGAGAGACGAGCGACGGGAGGAGCGTAGGTTACCTCATGACCGCTCGCCACGGCTGCCGTGGGCCTACTGACATCTACTCCACACACATCCACCCTCCTTCCCTCGCTACACACGTAATTATGTAACGAAATGACCGTATTTTAGCGATTTTGCCCTTCGGTTGCACGATCGTTGCAAGACAACCAGTGATTGTAGAAGGATGGTTCAGGTGTCATTGGAAAGCTCTATTAACGCCTTTTTCTGGGATACATAATTGTATTACGCTCTGGCTCTTGTTTATGCATGAAAAAGAGCACAGAAACAAGGCCATTTATGGTAAAAAAAAACCGCTGTGTGCGTAGTGGAAAAAAACTGATGGTCTCACTCGTAATGTGTTAAATTACTCAGGAAATGAGGAATAAGGTACTAGAACGTACTGATGTAGTAATTAACAAGGGGAATGCATTTCTAGTTATATGCAATTATATCTGGAATGGACGTAGAGAGGTCCGTAACTTAGAATTGTATTAATTAGTAAATAGGTATGCGAATTGCACTCTCTTTGAACACTTCACTACACACGTATAGATAACACTGATAATACATGAATAAGATCTACAAGTGTTCATAAATGATTTATGTGTCACGTATTATATATGTCTATGTCGAACCTATACATATAATATTATATGGAGTATACAGGAGTTATATCCAGAATATTATATATATTAGTCACGAGAAAGATGTATACTGTATAAGGTTTTGACAATTATGAGGTATAAGTTAAGGAAAAGAGAAACCCAAAGGGGTCTCGATAAATTATTCTGAATTGAACACTAATATATCTTATATAACCTTCACAACAATTCCAAAACTCAAGAACTATAGAAAACTTAGACTGGGGGGAGATGATCCTTTAGATAGATCTGGTCTGCGGTTAGCTCGTATGTTTTTAAGTCTCTCTTATTTATCAGAGAGAGACGACGTTTTCACACAGAACTGGAATAATCACTTCTAGTATTTTCTATGCATCTAGAACTTTCACTTCTAGTGCACAGCTACTCTATCAATACCTTTTACTTCTAGAGCCTCTCCTGCACAACTAGAATTTTCACTTCTAGCTCACGTACACCTTACTAGAATATACACTTCTAGGTACTCTACACTTTACTAGAACGGGCACTTCTAGTGTTACGAGGGAGCTGTATATCAGGACGATTGGCTTAACCCTAACAGTAGCGACTCTGACAATGGTACAGTCACTCATAAAAAATAATGGACCCCCACGTGAACGCGTCAACTAAATTGTATGGTTTTTTGCTTGGTACCCCATGAGACTGGATGCCAGCCAGAGGAAGGGGAGGGACAGGGGTGTGTTAGCGAGGGCATAGTAGGAGGGTGTAGAAGCAGGGTAATACGGTAGTTACCTTACCCCCACTTTCTTCACCTAAACTAATATTCCACATCTCTCTCTCTCTCTCTCTCTCTCTCTCTCTCTCTCTCTCTCTCTACCAAATTATATAAGTTATCTAATATAGCACCTACACTCCTACATTATATGTTAGTGTATTTAGTTATATTTGCCTTATGTTTATTTATGTGTTATATGAGTTTCGACCTAATGTAAATATTCTGTAATTCACTTCCATTCTCACATATATTATTATTGTATTTCTATTTAATATTACCTATTGTCACTATGTCCATTTCCTTTATCCACATTTTCTTCGTATAATGCTTTGTGTTTAGAACGTGGCGGCCAGCTACATATGTGTTTAAGTTCTACTCAGTCTTCCCTAACTATTCTTTCCTAAATCTATCCTACGATTACCTTACTTCGAAGAACATAATTTGTATAAAATAAGTTACTCGTTTTAAATAGACGAGGTTTAGACAAAGACAAGGTTAGATATAGGATATAGACTTACAGGATATATAAGTAAGCTAGACGGCACTTGGTAGAGAGCATACCTTCGCATATACTGACTGGTTCTATATCAATAATATTAAATTACCTAAAACATATTCTGGATCTGGGTTCTGGGATATATTCCGGGTTCACTTCTCCACAGGTGCATATTCTGTCTGCCCACCATATGTCGTGAAAATCTGCATATCGCCTCATAAAGTGAATCACTTATCCCTTGCTGCATATCTTATTTTCCCACCAACCTTCATAAAATTCAGGCAATTATTTTGTTCTAGATACATTGTTTAAAGACAGACAAACAAATGGAGGCGAAAACATAACTTCCTGTAGACAGTAAACTGGGAATTATAGAGTAAACATATAGCAGAACGCATATATATATATTGTGTGTATAATATATATATATATATTATATTTATACTGTTTCTATATATACATATAAGGAACTCCCAGCGGACTATCCCTTATTCTTCAACAATACAAAAATCAATCTTTCATCTTCTCTCAATATTCTTGGTGTCTCCTTTTCTTCTGCTCTCAGTTGGAAGGACCATATTACCAGTCTTGCTAAGGCAGCCTCCCAGAAGCTGGGTGTGCTCAAATCGCCTTAGGGGGTTCTTTTCCCCTGCACAGCTTCTTGCTCTGTACAGGGGCATAGTGAGTCCTTGTATTGAGTATTGTTCACATGTGTGGGGAGGTTCCTCTCACACCGCTCTCCTAGAAAAAGTGGAAAGGAAGGCCTTTCGTATCATTAACTCCCGTCCACTCACCAACTCTCTGCAATCTCTCTCTCTCCGCCGCAATGTTGCATCTCTCTCGCTATTCTATCGCTACTATAATAATCAGTGTTCCTCAGAGCTTTCCCAGTGTATACCACCTCCTTTACATAGGGCACGTGGTACCCGTCTTGCAACTCAATCCCACCCCTACTCTGTGAAACTCTCCAACCCAAGAGTGAAACGTTACTCTCAAACTTTCTTCTACTCAACAGCTGAGCTCTGGAACTCTCTCCCAGAATCAGTCTTTCCCTGTTCCTATGACTTAAATTGCTTCAAACTCAGTGTGTCCAGGCATTTTGGCTCGAACGTCCCTTGATTTTGGCCCTGTCACTCTTTCAACTATGAGGGATGCACTCGCTATAGGCAGTTCTGCCTTTTGCCTCCCTCAATCACATAGAAGAAAACAAATATATACGTGTATATATATATATATAATTATACAGTATATATATATATATATATATATATACCGGTATATATATATATATATATATAATATTATATATATATAATTATATATATATAATTATATATATTATATAATGTTATGTAATTCAATGAAAAGATACACCATTTGAGGAGGAACACTTTATTGACAAAGTTTCGCAGATAGCTTCTTCAGGCCAGTACTCAAACCATGCACACAATAAGTATTCTTTTCTGGCTATTGAGCCTCGTTCACCTGACCACAATCTCTTACCACAGACCCTGCAGTTTCAACACCGTCTGTTCATCTCAATTCGAAGCACACACCTACAGTATATGACCATAACATGATATATTGACGGGCGAACTGATCGATCTATAACTGGAGATATTGACCAACCCTTTTCTTATTAGCAGCATGCACACATACTGATATAATAGTGGGTTGAAAAGAAACAAAATAATAGATGCATCTACAGCATAATGTTTTTTTATATTCAGCAACTCGTCGTGTATGCATCATGGCCAATAGAATAATCAGTATATAAAATAAAGATGATCAAAACAGACGAATTCCAATCGTTTCGTTGCTAATTTTGACCTGGGTCTGTTTCTGAAGAAAGCAAAATCATCACACAGACTTTCGCAGACTTCATTAGAAAATCACGATAATAGTCTGTTATAAAACTATTTATATTACATTAATTTACTTACAACTGAATGATAATATCATGAAGAAACTTGTAATTTTTATGAGTTTAAAGAGGCGGTTATATAAAAGAAAACGGCATATTGAACAGTCTGTCAGGAGATATTTTATATAATTTACCGGTACTCATACATAATATCATATGCAGTTTGGTGGTGTAAGTCTTCTCTAGCTCAAATATCCAAATTATAGTTGCAGGTGTGTTATTTAACGCTACATTGCCCCGGGGATTGGTCAGACTACTTACTGTGTGGCACATTGGTTGCGTCTACGCTTCACTACAGATAGGACAGGTCAGGACGATACGAATAGGCAAGTCTCCTAACAATTGGTGCCTTTATTCACCTAACAGTATAGAACAGTCACTTACAAATTCATGAACTCCCATAAGAGAGCAAGAGGGACAGAGAGAGAGAGAGAGAGAGAGAGAGAGAGAGAGAGAGAGAGAGAGAGAGAGAGAGAGCATCACTCGGTTGATCTTTTACCTCCGTTTGTTTGTTTGACTAAACAAGAAAAAAAAAATCAGCCAGCATAGGCGAAGGTATGCTCTCTACCAAGTGCCGTCTAGCTTACTTATATAGCATGTAAGCCTATATCCTATATCTAACCTTGTCTTTGTCTAAACCTCGTCTTTAAAACGAGTAGGCTTATTTTATACAAATTATGTTCTTCGAAGTAAGGTAATCGTAGGATAGATTTAGGAAAGAATAGTTAGGGAAGACTGAGTAGCACTTAAACACATATGTAGCTGGCCGCCACGTTCTAAACACAAAGCATTATACGAAGAAAATGTGGATAAAGGAAATGGACATAGTGACAATAGGTAATATTAAATAGAAATACAATAATAATATATGTGAGAATGGAAGTGAATTACAGAATATTTACATTAGGTCGAAACTCATATAACACATAAATAAACATAAGGCAAATATAACTAAATACACTAACATATAATGTAGGAGTGTAGGTGCTATATTAGATAACTTATATAATTTGGTAGAGATAGGGAGAGGGCTATCATATATGTGCACATGTTACTGATAATATGAAAGAGAGAGAGAGAGAGAAGCGGAGAGAGAGGTGTGGAATATAAGTTTAGGTGAAGAAAGTGAGGGTAAGGTAACTACCGTATTACCCTGCTTCTACACCCTCCTACTATGTCCTAGCTAACACCCCCCCTCTCCCTCCCCTTCCTCTGGCTGGCATCCAGTCTCAAGGGGTACCAAGCAAAAAACAATCCAATTTAGTTGACGCGTTCACGTGGGGGTCCATGCATCTTTGTAAGTGACTGAACCTCATTCTAGTTCGCCGTTGGCTAGTAGACGGGTTCGACAATGTGTGCGTAACTCTCCTAAATTTCAGTGAAGTGATATACAGTTTTTAATTTGGATCAGGTTTAATTGATTTCGGAATATATGGGGCATTTGAATTTTAGTTTTCGAATTATGGTGAAGTTAATAATGGCCTTAAAAATACAATACATATAGTGATACATGGGGAATGTGGTTCTTTATCTTTTAACATTAAACTCATATTTTAGGAAGTTTGCATGGTTGCAGGATAATTGTTTTGCTGTAATTCGTGCTTTTCTCTATTATCACTGGTGTATGCAACACTTTCTTTACTCTCTGGGGATCTGTTACAGTTGATCGTATTGACCTTCCGCACTGTAGAGAGGGTTATCTTGGTATCATCTGTTGTAGTAAAACATCGGTTGTTGATGAGGAATTGGCATAAATTCCTCCTCGTTGTAGTTCAAATCGGGTTCTTGGATTGGATATGTCTCTATTCCGTACCTTTGACCTGGTGATTGGTCCGGAAGAGGTCCACGTGATTGGCCCAAAATCAGATCATGCTCGCTGAGTGGCCTTGTAGTTCCTGTGAGTGTCGGTAGAGGGTGTTGTTTTAACGTGGTAGACTGTTTTGTTTCCTGATATAACAGAGGACGTGTATTATTGATGACAGACTGTGTTACTTCTTTCTCCATCTGTACTTGTGCGCTGCTCTTCTTTTTCAATCTTCTCCTCACTCGGAGTCTGGCTATTGTGGCTTGTGGTTGAGTCAATTCCTCCTGGAATGTTGGTAGATAGGTTGGGGTCCTCGTGTCTCTTTTAAGCTGTGTGTCTTCTGGGTATGTGGGTAGATGTGGTGAGGGTGTCTTGGTATTTCTTTTTGAACCTGTTTTTACAAGATGGAAGATAGAGAGAAATAGAGGAAGAATGGCAACAGCTTAAGTAATGGGTGAAAGCAAAGGCAGAGGAATTATGTGGTAACATGAGAGTAAGTGGCAGAGGCATCAGGAAGGGAAGCGAGTGGTGGAAGGATACAGTGAGAAAGGCAGTTGAGGAGAAGAGACAATGGTTTAAGAGGGTTTTACAAGATGATAGTGTTGAGGTATGGGAGAGGAACAAGGAGAAAAGGAGAGGGGCGAAACGGAAGATTAGAGAAGCAAAGAAAAGTGCCAATGAAAGGTGGGGTCAAAGATTGAGTGAGAATTTTGAAGAACAAAAGATGTTCTGGAAGGAGGTAAATAGAGTAAGGAAAGGAGAACAAAAGAGGGAAGAATCGATGAAAGATGCACATTAAGAGTTATTAGTGCAAGGTGTGCAAGTGAGGAAAAGATATGTTGAGTATTTTTTATTTTTGCTAAATGTAAGTGATAGAAGAGTGACAGAATTGAAGCAATGTGTGAAGGAGGTATGTTACCCAGGCTACCCATTTGGCAGGAAATGAATTAATGGATTGAGAAGAAGGAGGTGAAAGATGCAGTGAAACAAATTAGAGCGAGTATAGCAGAAGGTATTGATGGCATTGCTGTGGAGTGTATTAAGAAAGGTGGAGATGTGATAATAGATTGGTTGGTGAGACTATATAATGTTTGCTTTGTTGTGTCAACTGTACCAATAGGCTGGAGAAGTGCATGCATAGCGCCTTTGTACAAGGGGAAGGGACACTTGCAGGAGTGTTCAAGTTATAAAGGTATTAGTTTACTATTCTATCAGTTGTTGGAAACTTGTATGACAGGGTGTTGCTAGAAAAGATAATACAGGGTACAGAAGGTGCAATAGGAAAATAGCTGTGAAGGTTTAGGAAGGAAAGAGGATGTGTGTATCAGATTTAATTTAGTAAAACAGCTATGCGAGAATTATTTTAAGAAAAGTAAGGAGATATTTTGGGTTTTTATGGATTTGGAAAAAGCGTGTGGATGGAGAAGCAATGTGGAAGGTGATAATGATTTACGAAATTGGAGGACATTTGTTACGAGCAGTCATTTTTGTTATGAAGTGAGCAGAAGGTATTTGAGAGCAGGAAATAAGTTGAGTGAATGGTTTGAGGTAAATGTAGGTCTGCGACAGAGTTGTGTAATGTCACCGTAGATGGATGGTGTGATGAAAAAGGTATAAATGAGATCTATGGGTAGAGGATTGGGCTTACTCGGAAAGAATGGTGGTGAATGGGAGTTGAATCAGTTGTTGTTTGCTAATGACACAGCGTTGGTAACGGATTCTGAGGAGTAGTACATGAGTTTGGTGAGGTGTGTGGGAGGAGGAAATTGAGGGTGACTGTCAATAAAAGAAAAGTGATATTGTGTAATAGAGATGCTCATAGAGTAAATCTAATTGTACAACTGGATAGGGAAATGCTGGAACAAAGGGAGTGTTTTAAATATCTAGGAGGAGTGATACGCAGGGTCGCAGGTTTGGGAATGGAGGTAAGACAGAACAATCTCGGAATGAAAGATAAAAGTGCAAAATATCAAGGGATGTTTGTACTAACAGTGATGTATGGAGCTGAGACATGGGGTCTGAAAGTACAAGACAAAAGAAGGTTGGATATGATGGAGATGAGCTGCTTCAGAAGTATGTGTGGAGAAACGTGTAGAGACAGATTGAGGAATGAAGAGGTACATAGGAAAGTGGGACAACAGGAAACCTTATCGACCAGAGTGGAAAGAAGGGTGCTATGCTTGTATGGACATGTTGAACGACTGAGAGACGAAAGGCATACAAAGAGAATATATAAGTCAGAACCAGGGGAAATTGATTGAGAGGAAGAACTCGGAGGAGATGGAGAGATGGCATAATCAAAGCGTTGGAAGATAGAGAGATGACTGAAGCACAAGTAAGAGAAGTGGTACCGTACTGAATAAGAATGTAGAGTGTGGGATCGGGCGCCAGTTGGACTAGATAATGGTCCGTCAGGTGCCTGGCCCGGGGAGCTGGTGTATATTATGAAAGGTCATTCCTGGAAGTAAGGTGAGCGAGCTTTGTGGTGTGGTTCTGCTGTGTGTCTTCCTGCTGAGACCGGAACCTCTCTGGGAGGTCTGGGACTGGCCGGGGAGTGCTGGAGGCCCCTAGCGATCCTTGGTCTCTGGGTCTTCTAGATGAATTTGAATTTTGCTTTGTTTTTTTGTTTTATGTCGTTTTGTTGTTTCTGTTCGAGCTCTGTCTCGATTTGGCCACCCACAGCTATGGGGTGCGTGCCTGAGTATGTACATACATACATATACATATATGGCAGCAATAGGAGCGTTCAATATATGGACATGGTTGCCATATGTCACCAGATTCTTTAATCTATCACAAATAAAATAATAAAATGTGAACGTTGCTAATACTTACTATATCTCTTGTTGTGATTTCGAAACATCAAGTATAATAATTATAGATTACTTATTCCTACATTATGGTGTTTAACAGATACATCTAATGGATATATATATTATTAAGTACATTTCTATTTTTCATTGTAGAGAATATTATTGTATACAGAAGATGCTGATTGGTTGTTGATTGATTTGTGTTGATAAAGTAGAGATATCTTCATTATTCCATATATATTATTGAAACTCTAAAATTGTAAGCAATTTTAATGATATGTGATAATCTAAAGTGATATACGAACCCTGAGAGCTAAAATAGATCACATATAACACATTAATAACATATATATTATAAAGTGATCACAAGCGAAATACAAATTTATAAAGTCAACAAGTAAGCGAGATTTGTATACTGACTGAGTCTCGGCTTACATCTCACCAGCCTTAGCCATGCACATGCCTCTGCATTTTTAACATATGCAGTGGCTTCCTAACACCAGGGTAAGTCACTACTGTGTTGGCAAGTTAGGATATCAGCCCCTGATTGGCTGATAGGCTCGAGAACTCAGCTGTCTCGGCAGGCAGTCTCCTCTCTCGCTTAGTGATTTTTCGCATATGTTTTTATTTTGTCTGTGTTCACTTTATAATATTTACGTTAATAGTGTATTTGATGTGACATATTTTATACCACAGTGTTCGGATATCCCTCTAGAACATGACTCAATTGTTGAAATTGCTCATAATTAAAATATTAAAAAAGTAGATATGAAATAATGAAGATATCTTGATTTACTAATCATACTCCTATCCATTAACCAATCAACAGCCTCTATAATAAATGAGCTGCTTCTCAAGTTCGGCAGTCCTGTTCAGAGAAAAATAAGTAACTGAATGAAATGTCAATTTAATTATAGAAGCGTTATTTAATTAATTTAGATACCACTATTATAAATATATCATTTTCATACAAAAGAAGGTAAATCATATACTCTTTATTTTTTGCAACCAGTATTTACCATTTTGTAATTGATTAATTGCACAACACTATTTTTTCCTGCTCTCTTATTTTAAATATACAATAAAGTAGTGAGCTAAAATACATAAGAGATTATTATAATATATATGAAGAATATATAAGATTAAAACCGCTTGTCATAAGACTATTAAATTCAGGAAAACTTGACAAATAATTAAGAAACTGACACCCTTGTTAGTCTTGTACACATTTTATTACGGTAATTGGCGAATCTGGTGACATCTGGCAAGCTTGAATACAGATTGAACGCTCCTATTGTGAAAATAGTTGTGTTAGTGGTGATGATGGTAGTAGTGATGATGGTGACAGTACTGGTGATGTTGGTGATAGTGGCTGTAATGATGTCAATAATAGTAGTGATAGTGGTACGCCGTTTTCATTTCAAGCAAAGCAGCACTTCTACTTTATCAACTCTGCTTGAGCAGCGTAACATCCCCCCCCCCCCCCCTCCATACACTATGCACCACCAGCTAGTTTGTCGTCCATTCTAGACCGTTTAACGAAATTGCCTTTAATTTCACAGGTATATGCATTTGGTCAATGGAGAGGTCGACCTAAACTAAATTTTCAATTTTACACAAAGGTCAAGGTTTAATATATACTCAATATTCACAATTGGTTAGATGTAACTCAAAATGTTTTTCATTTTTAATATATAAGTTGCTTGTAACATTAATATCATAATTACCAAATATTATATACATATTCTAAAGGGCAAGGTCAAAGGTTAAAACCAATTTAAAAAATTCAGATTTGTACTCATATTTTTAATACTAACTGATCATTTATCTCTGTTTATCATATATATTCGGAATACTTAGGCCAAGGTCATACATGAAACAATATAATTCAATATTAATGGTCAAGGTCAAAATATATAGTGTCAATATGCTGTCTTTGCTATTCAAGCAAACTTTACATAAATCGCCGAGATAGTTGCACTTTTATGAACATTGTAAATGTATAATTCTCAGACACATCATAAAGGTCAAGGTCAACTATTCCTATATTATCTCTGAAAATAAGTAATGAACTTTAAACACATTTATCACGCTTATTCGATTTTCCAGGGCAGAGTCAATGCCAAAAAATAATAATATATATATATACCAGTATATATATATATATATATATATATATATATATATATATATATATATATATATATATGTTTCTAGTCTCTCAGTGGGGATCGAACCATCGACAGTGGTGTAATTGATTAAGCGTCGGCTATCGTTCTGATGGTCGATGGTTCGATCCCCACTGAGAGACTAGAAACATTTAGTGGCTCACGTGTACTTGTGATATATTCTCAATATATACAGTATATATATAATATATATATAAAACAAAAAATAAATAAATAACAAATAATAATAATATTAATAATTCTTCATAAAGGTTAAGGTCAAAGGTAAACATCTATAATTAATTATTAAAATTATTCATATATCGATAACCTAGCTGCATCATTGCTGTTTACTTACATGAACTATATATCAAATTTCATATTATTATTGTGATACTTAAGGTCAAAGGTCATAACAAGAGTGTTAATAACTTTCCCTGAACTCCTCTTAGACTGTTTAATGTATTGTCACCCAATTTTTACGACGGCCCAGCGAATATGTACGATTTCCACCCCCAATTGCTGCTCCCACTTCTTTTATTACTCTTCAATGTTCATCATATTAGTAAAATAAATGCACATGGAGAAGAAATAATGCTTTATATGGTAAATATAACAAACTCTGTCGGAATGAAAGGGTTTAATTGCACATACGTGGCACTTTTAAACACGTAATGTTTGCGCTCCTCGGGTTAAAGGGCAAAATCAAAGGGGTCAAAGATAAAGGATGAATAACAATGTTGAATAGTATTGATTAACAAAATGTATGGAATTTCATCAAATTTTACAGGTCTATCTTGTTGATATATGCGAACATCAGTCAAAAGAAAGTATTTAGATTGAAGGTGGCTCGTTTTCACTTCTGTCTCGTCATCTTGATTCATCAGCTCGGACTACACCCTCTCACGCCACTCACTATGTATATGCTGAATATTATTATATGTCCAGGAGGAAAAGCATCACAAGGGTATACGTAACCAACAATATCAGATATTGAGGTACGAACGTTTCGACATATTAACTTATGTCATCATCAGGGTAATAAAATAAGAGAATAAAACACCATATTAAACTATTATAGTTACATACACATAATTGTATGGGAGTAACTATGGGAGTAGCTATAATTGTTTGATATGGTACCGGGTATATATTTTGTTCTCATATTCTTAGACCCTGAAAATGACATAAGTAAATATGTTGAAACGTTGGTACCTCAATAATGTTGTTCGCTACGTATACCTTTGTGCTACTTTTCCTCCTGAAGATACGGTTCCCTACTAACACCCCTATATCCGAACTTATTATATATATTTAATATAGGAATATTCAAACAATGTTAATGTACTGTAAACAGCAAGGGTGGTTTGTTATGTGATAGTAGGCTTTATGGAAATGTTAAATTTTATCCCAATAATATACTGGTATTCTCTTGACACATAGTCGGGTATTTCGATTACCAGCTCAGTAGAAAGACCACCTCCACACCTATCCGTGGTATGTGTTATTGTGTATAATACCCTACAGTATTTGTGTACTTGTTTATAAAGAGGTTGTGTATTCATAATTGTAGTATCCAGGACTTGAGTTTTTGGCTCGTATTGTCTCGCATCTTCGACATTATCAATGACAATTATCCATCTCCTTGCTCAAGGGAGATGGTAAGTGCTGGCTATGTCTCAGAAAAACATTCACTAACCTGAGCGAGATTTGATCCCGGGTCCGCTAGGTAGCAGGCTGGAACGGTACCACTGAGCTAGGCACACAGCTAGTCATATAGCTCCTCAAAAACTGGCCTGGTACACCTCCTCTTGGTCGGGAGGTCATCTCTGGGACCTGGGGTATCGGGGTTGTGGGGCTCGGGCATATAGTTGGGGTCTCCGTTGTCGTCATAATCGAGTGACTCATCCTCGCTGAGGTTGAGGTCTGCCGGCACCATAGTTTTCTGGTAGCGGGCCCTCCGGTAGAACAAACCACAGTTGATCTGGTAAGATAGAGAATAACTTTAGGAACCTATTCATAACTCAGCAAATGACATAGGTTCCCCCTGAACAATGAATTCCAAAATATAATTGGGCATAAGTTCCCCCTGAACAATTAATTCCAAAAACAAATGTTCCCATAGGTTCCCCCTTCACAATGAATTTCAAAATAATTAGGCATAGGTTCCCCATGAACAATGAATCCCCATAAACAATTGGGCATAGGTTCCCTCTGAACAATTAATTCCAAAAAAATGGGGCATAGGTCCCCCATGAACAATGAATCTCCCCCCAAAAATAGGCATATGTCTCCATGAACAATGAATCCCCCTAAACAATTGGGCATAGGTTCCCCATGAACAATGAATTCCAAAAGAAAAATGGGCATAGGTTCTCCCTGAACACTGATTTCCAAAACAAATTGAGTATAGGTTCCCCATGAACAATAATTTCCAAAAACAAATTGGGCATAGGTTCCCCCTGAACAATTAATTCCAGCAACATTTGGCCATAGCTTCCCCATGAACAAAGAATTCCAGCAAAATTTGGGCATAGGTTCCCCATGGACAATTAATTCCAGCCAAATTTGGGCATACGATCCTCATGAACAATGAATTCCAGCAAAATGTGTACATAGGTTCACCACGGAAATTGGTATTTCTTATGTGACAGTACTTGTATTTCAGAAAAACTCCAGTATATGCCTCACAATAACACAAATATATGTGAACTCACTAAACTTACCAAAATCATAATTATTTAACTGTGCACTTACCAGAAAATAATAGAAATCGGTAATTTTTTCTTTGTGGAATATTCTAAAATCCCTACCCAAGCTGTGGCCATGTGCCATGCTGGTTTGGGTAACTATCATCAAAGTTATATATGTTTTTATGTAACTTTATTATATATACAAATACACCCTTTACCAGGCAAATGATCATATTTAGTAATATATGAAAATCCCAAGTCTATGGGCTAACGGGCATAAGTTCATATATGATCACTCGGGCTTCTCGACATTTTACCCCTTACAGGGAGCATATCCGTATTTGATCAATTACTTTTTCGAGGACAAATTTCACCAAATTCCCTATGTTCCACGTAAATGACAACTATATCAGGTTATAGTACTGCATAATATCAGATAATTATCAACTTACCAATATTACGTGATGAACTTTGAGTCGCTCTCAACCAATACTGAGAGGGCATCAGCTCTGACATCATACCCCTGTGAGTAGCCTGATCATCGGTGATTGGCTGAAGCATGATGACGTGGTGGCAAACACACACCGGGCGGCTTGGGAGCGCCATTTTAGACTCCCGTTTAAGTAATCAGATATGATCACATGCCCGGTAAACAGTTTTAATCATAGAAACTACCGTTAGCTTATTGCCCAACTAGATACGTTGTAGAAACAACTGCTAGCCTATTGCCTAACTATCGTATTACACGATAAATTCATATATACAGTATTATTTTATATGTAAACCAAGTTACATGGACATACCCACATAAGGAGTATTATGTGTGGTACAATCATGCTAGGATGTGATGACTCTCCTTTTTTAACGCTCGGACAAAAGTCCCCAAATCTGGCTACCGCTGGCAACTCTCCACTGCCCCTTGGAGCAAGTTTTTTCCAAATTTAAAACTATAAGCTCTGGACATGCCTAATACTTGGCCTACTATCAAAATTTACCTATTTATGCCCTCTAAATTTAATTATGTTGTAGTTTGAATAAATACATGTAAGGTTTGTTTTCATGTTTGTTTTTATAGAATAATGAGAGTATTTAATTTGCATGCCTTATCTAGCATGTTGCACTCGCAGGGCCTGGAAGCTGCTCGGGAAGCAAGTCAGTCATTGTCAGGATATGAGGGGTAGTGTATCTGTTCTGCTTATATATCCACCTTGGTTCTTTATTATCTGTCTTTCCATCTTCCGTTCTTATATGGGAGTCCCTATGAGTTATTATATATTCTAAAAGTGAAAATGCATCGTCTGTCTATACAAATTACAAGTTGTTCTCAAGTATTCAAACTTTCTCACAAAATATACTGGAAACTGTTTTGTTTTTCAGGCAGACTTTTGTCCCACTTAGAGAATTAGATGTGAACAAAAATACGGTTATAGGTTTATTTATGTGATTTATTGACACTCATGGTTTGAATATTACTATTAACTGTTGACTTTAATTTTATGAGATAAGTTTTCTCCCAGTTTTGTTGGTTCATTTAAGTAACACAAGCATTAAGAGACTGTTTCCACATTTTAATCCTGAATCTAGTGAGCGAAATACTACGAGTTTCCATTTTTTTTGTTCGGCTTAGTCTTAACTTTCGTATTATTTGGTTTGCTCAGTTAACGAGATAAACATATTGCAGCAATACTTGTATATCGTGTTTTTTGGTATGTTATCCTTAAATACAGTTCTCCCTGGTGTGTAATAAATTTATATATGTATATATTAATTCACCTCAACACCAAACACCTTCCAATGAAATTAATGAAAGCATGTGATCCACCGGGATTCGAACCTGGGTTACCACACATATTTTAAACACTCTAACCATAACACAAGCTGTTCTCGAGTATTCAAACTTGCTCACAAAATATACTGGGGTCTGTATTATTATCAGTTGCCAGATAGCACTTTCTGAACGAAAGGTGCTGGGAATCGAGTTATCACTTAGTAGCGTGATTGTACAATACATGTTATTAGTAACTCTGTATATGAGTCAATCTGTGGATATGGGAGTTGGTTGGTTTATGTACTGAATGTATGTTTGCTAGTGTCTGTGTGTGTATATGTGTATGGGTAGCTCTGTGTGTGTGTGTGTAACAGATCCATATTTGTGACTGCACTTCATCATTAGTCTCACATGTATTAGACATAGTAAATATCCCGGTATTTAGCTGTCATTAAATTTAATGATTTGTCTAATTACCATCAATTACAAACAGGAAGTCATTATCACTGGACAATTAGTGTTTATATATGTGATAATGAATCAGGTAATTGTGTGATATCTAAATCACAATCACTATGATTCCAACGTTCAACAATTGTCAGCTTTGAACACATAGAAGATGGAGATTAACAATATCTGAATTAGTGTCCATAGTTTATCTATCTATCCATCTGTTGCAAGATGCCATGATTCCCGAAGTGGTCACCACGAATAAATCGCCCCTAACCACTTCTGCTCCATGTCAGCCGACGCCCCTCTTCCCAACCAACACAATTTTCACTCGTATACCTCTCAACTCCATCCGTCCAACTCACTCTCGGTTAGCCTCTCCCTCTCTGTCCCTCCACCTCACTCTTGTGCACTCTCTTAGTCTATCTCCCGCTTCCCATATGTTTTACATGACTAAAGCATCTCAAGATGTTCCTTTTTACACTTTCCAGCACATTCACACCACACCGCTCTCTTACTTCCTCATTAATTTTTTTTTTAAAAAGACCTCCGTCTACGTATTGTGAAAAACCTGTTATCCTCCGGCAAATTGTGGGGTTGAGTGAGTGAAGGGGGGGACAGTGAATGAAGGAGGATGCATGTTTTTCATAATACGTGTTGCTAGCCCCAAACGCGCGAGCAACTGTGGCTTTCAACCATCCGACACATTCCCTTTTATTAATGTGCATCACACATGTTACATACAAATAAAGTTTATGTTTTGTTTTACCCTACTGTGGAAAGACTACGGATACACCACTCCTGCCGGGGCCTCACGCAGTGGCATGACCCAGTCCTGTCGAACTGAGCTCATGACGCTGGTGGCATTGCCCCGGAGGATAGCCATCCCTAGTCTTTGCTTGAGCCAGAGGGTTTCCCGGGGTTCTCCTGAAACTTCTCTGATTTTACGGCCTATTTCATTCACCATCTTAAGGGTGGTAGGGCCGAAGACTCCTGAAGTTTCGAATGCCAGGGGCTCGAACTGATGAATTCTGGCGATGGCTTGATATTTTTCTCGCTTTTTATTTTCTGCTATCCGGGCGGCTTCACCTGCTTCGTCGGCGTTTCTGGCGGCGTTGGTTGTGGAGAAAGTGTCAACACATGTGGCATCCCACACGAGGCACCGGCCATTCTTGTAAGGGTAAGTGGTCATCCCATCTGGCCGTTTGCCGTCTTCTCTGTGAAGTCCATGTGGTTCGAGGATTGATGCACAGTTAGCACTCTGCAGGGCCCGTTTTATGACATCATTTAGTGCAGAGTGTCTTGGCAGGCGGCCTGCGTTGTAATTACATGCATGGTGACCTTGAGCATCCATCCTCCCATCACACTTGCAAGTGTGTGGGTGACAAACTGCCGCACCTACTCTGAGCGCGATGGCGACCCGGAGCGCTTCAGCATCCAAGTGAGTCCAAGAGGTGGGATGGGGATGGCGTGTAACCACAAGCCACTCTCCGAACGGGCGGCTGCCTGGAGACGTGCTTTTGCAACCTGGTCTGCATTGGTTAGGAGATTTTCTTGAGTTTTCTTCGCCGAGATGGTATCCCACGCTTTCTGCTTGCTCCTGGAGGTACCCTGAGGCTCCTCCTCTACTCCTGTACTTCCCTTCCAGGTGTTAATCGCTGCTGTTACGTCCCCGTTAAGTGTCATTCCGGGTTTAGAATAAAGGATGGACAATACGAGGTCGTTGGTCGCGATGAGGGAAGAGATAAAGGCTGGGGAGGCAATATCCGAGGCTCTCCGTATGCCCAAGCCCCCTAGGCGGACAGGAAGGGTGGCTTGTGTCCAGGCCCTTTCTTTAAATTCCACGTTGGTGATGCTGGTCACTGCATCTCGGATTATGCTGTCTAATTCTTGGAGGCCGCCGTTGTTCGTGTAAGTCATCGATGTGCGCAGGAGGTATTGGAGTTTTGGGATGGAGAAACAGTTCTTGAGCAGGGCCAGAGCTGAGTGGGCATCGATGTGTATCAGGCGACTCACGAGACGTTGAAGCTCCTCCTTTTTAACTTGAAGTGCTGGTGGGATTGCTGCCAGAGTTAGTGGGGAACCTAATAGGGTTTGCTGGTGCTCCTGAAGGATCTTTACATCTGGCAATATGTTTCGGAACAGGGCCTGAGTCTCTTCTCCTTGTTCACGTGTGTGGTTGAGGAGAACAAGTTCACATTTGGTGTCATTTATCACTAGCCCGGCCTGGCCGAGGTCAGTTATGATGTTATTTAGGTCAGTTAGAACGTTCTCTACTGACCCACCCAAGGTTGCATCGTCCAGGTACCATACATTCAGCTCTGACCTTACTTTGTTAGCTGCTGCATCCACCCCTATTGAGAAAAGAGCAGGACCACCTGGATCTCCCTGCTGTAACCCGGTCTCTGATGGGATTACCGTCTCGCCAAAAATCAGGATTGAAGGTTTGGAATAAGCCTGCCAAAGTAGGGGGTACAGAGTGGGGATGTGTTCTTGAGCTGCACGGAGGAAGACATCCCTGCGAATGCTGTTGAATGCGTTCCGCATGTCAATCTTTAGAAGCACTCGTTTTTCTTGGGCTTGGCTGAGGTAGGTGCGGGTTGCGTGTACAGCAGCTTCACACCCCCCTGGAGTTCCGAAACCTAGTTGAACTGGTCTTAAGTGTTGACCTAGGCCATTCGAGAGTGGTTTCAAACCCACCTTTGTGGCAAGGCGGCGGAAGGTGTTCCCTACTGCTATTGGGCGCACACTGCCATCTTTTTTTGCCAGTGCACAGAGTGATGCCCCAAAAAATAGGGGTGTGGCACAGTCGGGTACTTCCCCTCTTAAAACCATGTTGATGAATTTGGTGAGGGTTTCCAAGAGTGCCTCCCCAGCAGCTCCTGATCCCTGACCCAAGAGGCCTTTGAGGTGGGCGGGTCGGATACCATCTGGGCCCGCGGCTGAGCCTGCTGGGAATGAAATCACTGCGGCGACCACCTGCTCCTTCGTGACAACTAAAGGTTGGCGCATCTGGTCATTTGGGGCAGGGGGGAGGTTTAGGTCCCTAGGTGTAGGTGGGTGCTTTTCTTGTAGGGCTTCAACAACTTCGGTGCCTTGACCAGCAAAACCTTCTGAAGAGGACAACAGTCTGACGGCCACTTTGATGTCACTATCCGCCAGCTTCGCCACGACCCTCTTACGTAGCTGTTCAGCCTCTTCCTCTTCCT